>CM023490.1:73051507-73184676 GCA_013339685.2 Hyalomma asiaticum | reverse complement strand
AGAATTTTAGACCTGTGAAAGTGAAACCTTCTGTAGTAAAACAACGAGCTGTCGATCTCCTGTTGAAACATAATCTAGATAAGGTAGCTTGCAGTGTTAAAAAGGCAAAACTGCTCACTTTAGAATTATTTTTCTCGGCGAAAACTCATAAGCTAGAAATTCCGTTTCGTTCGATTGTATCAGAGTCAGGGACTTGGCAAGTTTGTGTAGCTAGCTATTTGCAGAAGTGCTTAACATCCTTAAGTTTTTCTGACCCCTTCCGTGTACGTAATTCTCAGGCTCTTGTTCAGTTGTTAACAGAGGAAAATCCTGGCCACTGCACGGCGTTTAGCATGGATGTAGAAGATTTGTATTACTCGTTGCCGCATGAAGGTTTACTAAATTGCGTGAAAGAATGTATTCAAGAACAAGGGCAGGAGTCCGGTTTCATAGATAGATGCGGAGTTTCCACAGGTACCTTTCTAGAAATTCTTTCCATGTACTTAACGTCAACATTAGTTGGATACAGGGAAGGCGTGTTTGTGCAGAAATCAGGGATTTGTATAGGTTCAAAGGTAGCCCCTATTCTAAGTGATGTATACTTGAGCAAGTTTGACTGCCGTTTAAAAGAGGCCTTAGGGGACCGCATCATTAGGGTATTTCGGTATGCGGACGATTATTTGGTACTTTGTAGTAAGGATGATTTTGAATCCGTCGTCACCTATGTAAGCGATCAATTTGAACTTAATGGAGATGGTCTAAGGTTTACGAAAGAACTACCGGAGAGAAACGTAATACAATTTTTAGATATCTCGTTGTCATTTGAGCAGAATCACGTGTGTTGGCAGTATTCCCCTAGAGCATCTAAGCCGTTGTTATACTTTGACTCCAAGCATTCGAAAGTAGTAAAAAACAGAATAGCCTTGTCCTGTTTAAAGTCAGCCCTATCGAAGTCGTGCGTGCACCGCTTGACCATTAGCTTTAATGCGCAGGTCGAGCGCCTCTTAGATGCAGGTTACCCTAGACTAGCCATAGCCACAGTAGCTGAGCGTCTTAAGAAGTCGATTTCGACCGGAACGAAAGCTGTAGCAGAGAGTAACATTAACAAGAAAAAGGTCGTGAGTATTCCGTATATCCACGCAGTTTCGCACAAGCTTAAGAAAGTGGGAAGTAAATATGGGGTTAATGTTGTGTTTACGGCTCCCAATAAGTTAGGAAGGGTTTGTGCTGCAGTGCACAGAAGAAATGAGCAGATGGAAGGTAAGAAGCGAAAGGATGTCTGTCCGGTTAAGCACCTAGCCAAGAACAATTTCACCGACTGTCGTATGGGTGTGGTTTATAAGATTCCTTTTAGCTGGGGGCGTTTTTATGTAGGGCAAACTGCGCGTTGTATTAATCAAAGATTAATTGAACACAGAAGGTCGCTATCAGGTGGGACGCCGTCCAATCTATTCTTCCACTGCCAGGTCTGTAGCTGCATGCCCGAGTTAGACAGAACCGAGATCCTGTACAGGCATAAGAACGAATATACGCGTTTATTGGTTGAGGCCTGGCATATCAGTATTAATGGAAGTGCATGTGTGAGTCAGCCGTCGATTAGCCTAGACAAAGAGGAGATAGAAAGCCTTAGGAGTTGTCTATCGCGAAGACCGGCACGTGTAACCGTTTGACAGGTGGCGCTACCATTCCGAGCATGCGCAGATAAGCTGTGTGTCTTCTTTCTCTTTCGCCTCTGTGCTGTGCATCAGTTGTTAGTCGGCGTTCGTGTTGTTCACTGCTCTCCTTGTGTCCGTGTCCTGCACGCCTCTTCTTTTGATTATGGACTGTTACCAACTCGCTCAACTTTCTGTCCTTTTGATAACACATGGATTTTGTACCGCAACAGGGATATGTTAACGAGATTGATAGTTGAAGCTGCAGAAATGAAACGTGATGATATTGATTGTGTCAGTGCACCGTCTATCTCGCTTACGCAGAAGGAACTTCGTTTTTTGGATGGTGTGGTGGGCAATAATGGATAACCGATATGACACGTGGGCTATTTGTTTGTCTTCTTTCTTTCCTATTTATATGTCGCGCTTCCGAATAAACGCTTAGTTGCAGTCAAGCGCTTGTGTTGTGTCTTTCGTTCTAGCTGTCCTTGTGTGTAGTTTTGCGCTTATTACGAAGATGGATCTATAACAACTAGCCCGATTCACTTGTTTATTAAGTTGCACTATTGAAAGCCGTAGAAAAATGCTTACAGAAGAGGCAAATACCGGACAGTTGGCGAAAAAGCAGAATGAACTTAATCTATAAAGGCAAGGGGGAAAAGAATAACTTTCGCTCGTATAGACCGCTAACCATTACATCGGTACTATACAGGATGGCTATGCAAGCAGTAAAATTAAAAATAGAAGCATGGGCAGAACGTAACAATATTTTGGGAGAACTTCAGAATGGATTTCGAGTAGACAGGCGTTTAGACGATAACCTATTTGTTCTTACTCAGTGTATAGAAATATCTAAAATAGAAAGGAGGCCGTTGTATGTGGCTTTTCTAGATATCACTGGAGCGTATGACAATGTTAATAAGGAAATATTGTGGGAAATTTTGGAAGGAATGGGCATAGGCGACGATTGCGTACAGCTTTTGAGGGAAATATATCGAGAAAATACAGTTTGCATAGAATGGGAAGGAATCATTAGCAGAGAGAACGTTGATATTAGCAAGGGGCTGAGACAGGGATGTCCTTTGTCGCCGCTGTTATTCATGCTGTACATGGTTAGAATGGAAAGAGCGCTAGGAGATAGCAACATTGGTTTTAACCTGTCACACAAACAGGGCGGCGTGATGATTGAGCAGATGCTTCCGGGTTTATTTTATACTGATGATATTGTCTTATTCGCGGACAGTCGAGATGATATACAACGGCTGGTGAATATATGCGAGAAGGAAGGCGAGGCTCTAGGACTAGGATTTGGTGTAACAAAAAGCGGACTGATGGTATTCAACGATCCCAACGACCAGGCGGTATCCATACAGGGCCAAGAAATACCGAGAGTAAGCGAATACAAGTACCTTGGCGTATGGGTAAATGAGGATGATAGATACATGAAGGTACACGAAAAACCCATGGCAGCAAGGGGAAAGAGGAACGCAGCAATAATCAAGCACAGAGCGTTATGGGGACACAATAGGTACGAGGTGCTTAGGGGTCTGTGGAAAGGGGTAATGATACCGGGGCTTACATTTGGGAACTCAGTGGTGTGCATGAGGCCAGAGATACATAAGGAATGGATGTGAATCAAAGAACTGTGGGACGCCTCGCGTTGGGTGCCCACGGGAAAACGACAAACGAGGCTGTAAAGGGCGATATGGGATGGGCGAGTTTTGAGGCAAGGGAAGCGCAGAGCAAAATAAGGTTTGAAGAGAGGCTAAGGAATATGAAAGAGAGTAGGTGGGCAGTGAAGGTGTTCCGCTATTTATATAGAAAGAGCGTTGACACGCAGTGGAGAAAGAGAACTAGGAGGCTCACCAGTAAATATGCGGCTCTAAGAGAACTGACAACAAAGAGCGTAAAGGGAAAAGTCAGAGAGGCGGAGAAGATTTACTGGAGGGCAGCGATGGAAAAAAACCGATTCTGAATAACTACCGAGAGGGCAAAAACGAAATAAAGAGGGAGGCATTTTATGATAATTCAAGAGGAAGCGCTTTATTGTTTGAAGCGAGATCGGGCTGCCTTAGAACGCGTATTTATAAAGCGAAATTCAGTAAAGAAGAAAAATGCACATGCTGTGAGGAAGATAGGGAAACGACGGAGCATGTTCTGATTGAATGCGGAAATATCCACCCAGGTGTACGTTTGGGCACCACCCTACGGGAAGCCTTGGGTTTTAGGGCGAACAACGGGAAGCTGAACCTAGCCGCGATTGAAATAAGTAAGAGACGGTTAGAATACTGGTGGCAGAAAACTAGAGAGAACGGACAAAAATAATTATAAAAAAATATGGACTTTCTGCCATAAGGGGCAGGGAACTGGGCTATGTATTTCCGTTTTTGCTATAGTATGATCGATTTGATTGAAGTAAATTTAAAAGGCATGAGGAAAATTTAAAGAGAGGAAAAAAAAAGTTCTACGAGCCTGGTGGCGCTCAAGTCACCGCCCCGTTACAAAGGGGACGCTCATAGCATCCATCCAAGAAAGCTGGACCTGGTTAATTGCCCAGTTTACCACCCACATCGAACACGTCAGCGGGAAAAACGTGGTCGCCGACGCACTTTCACGTGTGGCAGCTACCACCACGTCGCAGATAACAGCTGACTTCATCGTCGAGGCTCAGGCTGTCGATGCCGAACTGCAGCAGTTCCTAATTAAGGGCGGGTCCTCACTACAGCTGGAAAAAGTCCCCATACCTGAGTCGACAACCATAGTCTGCTGCGACATGTCCACAGGACGAAGGAGGCCCTATGTGCCCCCGTCTCATCGCCGTGGCTTCAACCAGTTTCAAAACCCCAGCAATCCCGGCATACGCGCCTCTACACGTCTTTTTGGCTGGCGGCTAAGTGTGGTCCTCCATGCAGCGGGATTGCCGCACCTGCGCACGCTCCTTCGATGCCAACGCTCTAAAGTCACCAGGCACATCAGAACACCGCTCGGAGCCTTCCCTCAGCCCTCTGGTCGGTTTCAGCACGTCCAACTGGACATCACAGCACCCTTCTCCCCAGCTGGACCCTATCACTACTGCCTCACCGCCATCGGTCGGCTTACACGATGGCCTGAGGCATGGCCCCTTGAGGGAGTCACAGCGGAGGACGTCGCCTCGGCCTGCCGGCTCGATTGCTCGTTTTGGCGCCCCTCGCCGCGTCACCACCGACCAAGGACGACAGTTCGAATCGCACTTTTTCAGGCTTCTCGGGCTGACTATCGGTTTCGAGCGCTTGAGGACCATCAGTTACAAGCCCTGTGCCAACGGGATTATCGAGCTTTTCCACCGGCAGTGCAAAGCAGCCATGATGTACCACTGGGACTGAAGCCACTCGGACATGTACCACTCGGATATATACCACTCGGAGCAGGGCCTCCGGCGCAGGCGATCGTCTGGGCTAATACACAGGCGACAACGTAAGAGAGAGGGAAATGACGTCTGTTGCGTATTGAACCTATCCTCTCGGATGTTGTAGATTGTGACGTATGTTTGACCAATGCCGTGTGTGTCATAAAAGTGTTTGTGCGATTGGTTTTCGTGACGCCAGCCCCCAAGTGTAATTGGCTTGTTGGGGGACTCTGTCTAACCGAGGGTTGAAGTGTCGGTTGAAGTGAACTGACGGGTTGGATGTGAGCGGAGAGTGAGGTTCGGGCTTGGACCGGGGCAGACGCCTGAGTGTGGAATAAAGCTTCTCTTTACCGGGAAACGGCTCTTCCTTCGCGCTTACCATCGTGTACTCGAGCCATCGAGGGGCGCCGATTCGAACCTCAAACACCTTCCCTCCTTAGCTAGTGTTGACGCTAGTGGAGCTTAGGGAAAGAAAATCAACTGGCGCAGTCGACCCTAGGATCGGAGAGCCCGCAGCGAGGAAGGTGCTGAAGCCCGGCGAAGCTGACAAGACGCCCGCTGCCCTTGGGACCTGCTGGTGCGCTGCCTGAAGGAGTATTGACATTCCGAGCCTGCCGGTCAACTTGGAACGAGAAGTTGAGCGGCACGAAAGCGCTGTGTGTCAGCGAACGAGTACAAAGCCGAAGGACTTTGTTGAGCGACTGACGAGGGGCTGCGGGGTTCGGCATCAGGAGGAGAACGGCAAGGAACATCGACGCGACAGGCTGACGCAAAGACGAGTGTGGTCCGGTGGAGCACCACGAGCATCGATGACTGCGTAACGACAAGCGCCGGAGACGGGACTGACGCAGCTGCAATTGACAACGACACCGAGCGAAGCATCACGACAAGCTGAGGCTCTGTTTGTGCTCTCTCGGGGCTCTTCTTATTGAATGCACTTGCGTTCAGGCACACTATGGGAATGGTGGACTCAGATATAAATGCTATGGAAGGTGACAGTGTGAATGAATCGGATCGCACAAGCGAGTTGACGCTTGAGATAGAAGCATTAAAGCTCAAGCTTGAGCTGGAGAAGATGAGGTCGTCGCGTGCCTCTTCAGAGGAGCCGGAATGCGGAACCGGCATACCGGTCTTGAATGGTACGCGAAAGACTTGAAAGCAGTCCTTGCGCCCACGCCCACTAATGAGCCAATGATTCCCGCCTGGTTCAAGAGTGTGGACGCACTTTTTGCGGCATTGAGCATACCTGAGGAAGTACAGGGGACTGTTATATTGCCATTCATAAGTGACAAGATGCGGACATTCGTTGCCAATCAATCGGAGGCTGGGGTCATGCGCTACGAAGATCTAAAAACTAGAATTTCAAAGGAACTGCGGATGACTCCGAGTGAGTACCGCCGAATGTTTCTGGAGATCAAAAGAGAAGCAGACGAGTCTTGGAGCCAAGTGACGGCACGCCTGGAGACAATGTTCACATACTACCTAAGAAGTAGAGAGGTGCAGTCGTTTGAGAGTCTTCAGGAATTGCTGATAGCTGATAGGCTGAAGCAGTTAATGCCAAGAGATCTCCGCTCAGTGGTCACCCAGCAGGAAGTAAAGGGCTGGTTGAAGCCGAAGGATATAGCAGAGTTAGCCGCAAATTTTGAGGAAAGCCTCGATGGCAGCAGGCAGATCAACTACCGCGGTACTGCATTGAGAAATCAGAATTATAGGCCGCAAGCGAAACGTTCCACTGGTGCAAACTTCAGCCCTAATTCAGGAGTGTGTTTTGGATGCGGACAGCGGGGCCACTTTCAAAGAGATTGCGAGTCTTCACGTGGCACGGCCGCTAAGAAAGCTGAGGTTGCTTGCCAGAGGGCAAGGCCATTTGAGAGACCAGCCACACCGTCGCGGCACCTGAGTTGATGAACAATTCACTGATGAGGGATCCGAAGATTGAAATTTTCGTGGGAGACAAACCCTGTTTCGCGCGCATTGACTCCGGTGCCGATATCACAGTGATACGAGCGAATAAAGTAACCGCTGAGATTTTGTGTCAAAGTAGCAGCACAATAAAGCTTACTGGTGCTTTTGGTCAGGGTGTTACAGCGCGCGTAATCTATGTCCCTCTCGGTCCTCCACACTCGTCAGGGAGCGCTACTCAGCGTGTGACCTTACTTTGCGCAGTAACTGACCAGTTAAATACCAGTGCGTCCGTACTACTTACTCCGAATGATTATGAATGCCTTCGTTGCTGCCGTGAAGAGCTAATGAGTGATCTGAATGAGTATGAGAAAGGGAGGAGCTGCATTGCACAGGAGATGGTACCGGAGCAGTATTTATCATTGAGAGAGCAAGAGCAGGTGTCTCTATGCTCTAACCCTAGCGCTAACGCCATATAGCGCACATTAGAGGAATCGCCAGGCAGTGAGAACCAGGTGCCCAACAGGCAAACACCTCGTTAGAAGATGAAGGAGAGGGGGAGCAGGACGCAGAGGCGTTGGAGCTGCTAGCGACTAGTTCCATGTCAGGTTTGGAGCAGGGGCAGTTGGAAAGTCAGAATTCTGCCGGCGAAGATATCATTGAGGACAGTGAGCGGCTTGGGCCAGTCACGGAGAGTTCTTTCGCTGAAGAGCAAAAGCGAGATGAATCACTGGCTGATGCTTGGCGCCAAGCAAAAGAAGGATCACACGGCATGGTAATCGACGGTCAGTTGCTCTATCATAGGGAGCAGTTAGACGGGAAACAATGCCTCCAGTTAGTAGTACCAAAGTCCCGCCGAGCCGAAGTACTAGAATTGGCGCGCGACAGCCCTTGCGGTGGTCACTTTTCAGAAAAGAAAACAAAAGAGCGCATTAAAGCGTCCTTTTATTGGCCATCATTGGGATCGGATGTAAAGGACCATTGTCAGAGCTGTGCGAGGCAACCTCAGCGTCTGCATTGGACTCTAATAAAGTTGTTCTCTCTCTCTCTCTCTCTCACGGGTGCCAGGTTCACGCACGGAGGCTTAAAACCGATCGGGTGCCTATAACGCCGCTGAACAGACCGCAGACACCTTTTGAGGTAATTTACCTTGACTGCATAGGCCCCCTTGAGCCAGCTTCCTCACGGGGTCATATATGCTCTAAGTGTTGTTGACCTGTGTACACGATGGGCAGAAGTGATTCCGCTGCGGACAATAACAGCCAAGGCAACGCATCAAGCTCTAAGAGATGTATTTAGCCGCTGCAGAACGCCTGAGCTGATATGTAGCGACCAAGGGACAAATTTCACCGCTAAACTAACCGTGGAGCTCATGGATAGGTTAGGTGTGAAAATGAGGTTCGCGACGCCCGATCTCCCGCAGAGTAACGGTGTCGTGGAACGCTGGAATGGGATGTTCAAAGGTATGCTGCGCCACGTAATCGACACGCACGGAAGAGACTGGGACCGCTATGTGCCTTGCTTGCGGTGGGCGTATTGCGAAGTGGGCGTATCGCCGCGTGACATTACGGGGAAGTCACCGTTTGAACTTATGTGTGGTCGTTCACCACATGGGCCCCTCAGCCTTCTCCGTAAATCATGGACTGGTGAGTGGACTCCTCCGATGGGGCTAAGCAAACCAGCGGCAGTGTATTTAAAAGAGCTCAGGCAACAAATGAGCGAGGCCGCACAAGTAGCGGATGAGCGCAGCAGCGAAATACAGAAACGGTATACACAGAGGTATAACCTTCGCTCCACGCGGCAGGAGCTTTCACTGGGGGTCCTCGTCATGCAAAGTGAGGGCGGCGGGTAATTGCAACCGAAGTGGCAAGGACCCGTGGCCGTAAAAGAGAGAACGCGGTCAGACAGTTAAATATTGTTGAACGCAGCGGGTGCTGAGAGGCTAGTTGATGCTAAGAAGCTCCGAGCGTACCACGGGCGTGCTAGCAATGTAGGTGTGGTAGTCGAGGCCGACGCAGAGTTCAGGAACATTGAGATGGCACGCGGGCGGTAAAGTCATGCGGCCAAGTTTCTGTGGCTGCGCAGGCAAGTGAGTTAAGTCCTAGCCAAAGGGAGGAACTCTGTGCGGATCTTCATGAATATAGAGAGGTGATGACAGCACCAGACCCCAGCAAACCATTTTGTTTGGCCACAGATGCATCGGAAACTGCAATTGGAGCTTGCCTCTCCCAAAGGAGGGGTCACACGGAGCGACCACTCGCGTTCCTTAGCAAGAATGTGAGCCCGTCGAAACAAAAGTGGTCCACAATTGAACGAGAGGCGTTGCAATTGTGTGGGCGTTAGAGTCTTTGGGAACATGGCTGTTCGCTCTAAGGTCAAAATAATGACTGACCACTCCCCGCTGACTTTCCTGATTTGCGCGGCCCCCTCCAGTGGTAACGCGGTGGGCATTGGCGATCCAAAAATATGATACAGAAATTGTTCATATCAAACGCGCCCTCAACAACGCTGCTGATGCTCTTTCGCCTCTCGGATGATCATTTGGGTTGTGCTCATATAACTGTTTAGTCAGTAGCCTGTTATGTGTGAGTCTGACTGTTTAGTGCTTTACCCTTAGCCATTGAACTAGTCACGCTGGATCGAATGAATGAGCAAGTTTTTTTTTCGCATTTCGGACATAATTTTCAGGTGTTTTGTAACGTAGCTCAGACAGAAAAATATTTTGTGTGTATATGAGAATAAAGGTGAAAACAGGGGGACACCAACCAAATTATAATCATTTAAAAGTAAAGTTTACTTCTAAACATTAAAAAACCCGACGTTTCAGGTCCCACTCGGACCCTTCTTCAGGGGTGACTGGAGGGCACCAGACAGCAGCAGTGCTTATAAGGCCTCCAGTCACCCCTGAAGAAGGGTCCGAGTGGGACCTGAAACGTCGGGTTTTTTAATGTTTAGAAGTAAATTTTACTTTTAAATGATTATAATTTGGTTGGTGTCCCCCTGTTCTCACCTTTAATTTCGTCCCAACCAGACAGATCTCTGTCAAATGTTCACCTTTAAAGTATATGAGAATGTCTTGTTTATAGTTCCGCATTAGGCATTCCTTTTTTATGCTATGTAGACTTGCCCTTAAATAATAGAGCTGTGTGTATAGGTGTGTTAGATTCGTTTTGAAGGGCCAGTGTTGTACATGAAGTGAAATATTGTTTTGTAGAATGTGTTCATTCCTTTTCGAACCTGGTGCGATCCGTCGAGTATAAGACATAGCCGACGCGGGGTCCGACGCTCCCTTTGAGTGTGCTTTTCGGGGCCTGGAGGGCGCACAGAGTGGGTCTCGCGTGTTGGGACAATGACGGTGCGGTGAATGTGAGAGACGCTATGCAACAGGACTCAGACCAGTTCGCGTGCCTTGTGTCAAGCTACCACTATAACTTATTAATACTGTTGATTTCATTCAGAGTGTGTCATAATTGTTTTGCGTTGCAAGCATAGTTAGGTTCTTTTGTAATTTGGAGTGAGAGTACGCTGCATGACGGAAATAGGCATGTGTTTTTTTCGGCAGTACGACGAGACAGAGGTTACTTTGAGTGTGAAGGGGAAATTGGTCCACGAATTTGCGTGGGCGAGGAGTGATCTATTTATTTCTGTGCGAAGTTTTGGTTTTTTTTTTTTGTATCGTGTTACGTGGACATCAAGTGTCCAGTGACACTGTTGAGGGGGGAGGAGTTCAGTCCAAGGTATGCAGGGTTGGTGTGGTGGTCCAACTGTGCGAATACTTCAAAGCGCAGAATGATTCCACGTACCGCAGTGTAGCTTTGCCGCAAGCGAGGGACACAGGTAGGCACCGCGAGAAGGAAACATGGAAGACCCCGCGTAGGGAACAAAAGGCGACCCGGCGGGGGCGCCTTCGGAGGGCTGTGCCGCCTCCACGCTGGCAACAAAAAAAAGGGAGGAAATAAATAGTTGAATGGGAAGCGAGCCGCGTAGAGGGAGCGAAGCGACGCACGACCGCCTGGTGTCAGTCACAGCTTGACATCCGTGTGCTTCCTTTGCGGCCGCTCTGTCAGATGCTACCGCGAGATGTTTTTGTGTGCAGTCGCAGTTTAGTCACAATTACGGTTCTCGAAGCGTGCAAGGTTTTAACGACGAAGGTCGTTAAAATGAAAGATGATGACAGGGCGAGATAAAAAATGACATATCGTTACTGGCCTGGGCAAATATTCTCGCCGCTGTGTGGCGGCTTCTTGAAAGAGACGTGGTGCGCGGGCAGGTTAGCTCGAGCAGGGTCTCTGGCGCATGCGGTCGGCTGGGCTGATACAGAGGCGACAACGTAGGAGAGAGCGAAATGACGTCTGTTGCGTAGTGAACCTATCCCCTCGGGTGTTGTAGATTGTGACGTATGTTTGACGAATGCCGTGTGTGTCATAAAAGTGTTTGTGCGATTGGTTTTCGTGACGCCAGCCCCCAAGTGTGTTTGGCTTGTCGGGGGACTCTTTGTCTAACCGAGGGTTGAAGTGACGATGCCCTTGATGTGAGCGGAGAGCGGAGGTTCGTGCTTGGACCCGGGCAGACGCCTGAGTGTGGAATAAAGCTTCTCTTTACCGGGCAACGGCTCTTCCTTCGCGCTACCATCGTGTACTCGAGCCATCGAGAGGCGCCGATTCGAACCTCAAACAACTTCCCTCCTTAGCTGGTGCTGAAGCTAGTGGAGCTTAGGAAAAGGAAATCAACTGGGGACCTCCTGTCAGAGAATTACATGTTGGTAATGACATAAAAACGGCAACTGAACAGCGTTGAGTAGTGGCTGACAGTTATAGAAACAGCGCAAACGTACTTTAAGAATGGCAGCAAAAATGGCAACAAAACATCGTTAAGTGAATATATACATACCCACAGCGCAAACGTACATGAGTAATAAATCTAATAGCACGCACAGTAATAAACCTAAATTTAAGGAAACGCAGATATGGAAATACATATTACTTATGAGTGTAAAATAAGATAAACAAGCTTTTTTTAAAGGGACCGTCTACCGTCCTTCATCTTAAAAACATACTATAGCGGAACAAAAACAAGGACAGAGAAAGAAGCACACAGGACGACCGCTAGACTTCAACTGAAAATTTTACTTCGGACATGTGACATATAAAGTGTAGAAAACAACATCTAATCTGATGATACGTCACCATTCTGCCTTCACAGAACCTACACGTGCGAAGCTACGCGTCGCGCATGCACCCTTCTAGGAAGCTAATCCCCTTTTTCGTTAGGGCAATTGAGGGCATACTTACACACCTGTCTGCCTCCCTGCGTATATTCAAGGCCTCACAGATCTCGCGTCGTAACTGGTCATGGCCCCTTCCCAACACTCGAGTTGCACGAAATGCTGGGGCGCACCCACACCACCTACAATGATCGGCCAAGTGGGTTCCCGCTGCAAGCGACGAAACCACTGCCCGATGCTCTCTTAACCGGTCATTCAAACAGCGCCCCATCTGTCCCACGTAACATTTTCCGCAGGACAACGGGATTCTGTAAATGACACCTGTAACACAGGAACCAAAACTGGTGTCATGCTTCTTTTTTGTGCATCCTTGCCTTGTAACCTCATTCACAGCAGGGCACATCCGCATCAGCTTACCCGGTGCAGTGCAGAGCACATCAACAACGCATTTCCTGCCCACTTTTTTCAAGCGATGCGTCAGCTGATGAATGTAGGGTACCTCTACCCGCCGAGTACTAAGTCGGCTTCGGTCTTCCTTTGAGGTTGGGCGTGCACCACTCTTAACTTCTTTGAGAAGGCTTTCCGCGACACCAGTTCACGGGGGAACCCTGCGTCTGCCAAGCGGGACACTTGCGCTTGCACGCTTTCCGCGACCCTGTGGCGACAAGAGTTCTCTAGAGAGCCGCGCAGACAGTCCATCGCTATGCCACGTTTGACCAACTTCGAATGCGCCGAACTTTAGCTAAAAAGCTGCTTTTTACTGCGGGGCTGATACGCCCAGCAAACACGGTTATCATTAAAACGCATATGCACATCTAAAAACTGAATGTAACGATCCAATGGCAACTCATATGTGAATTTGAGACCTTTAGAACAATTTTTAAAAACATCTAAACCCCTATCGATCACACTATCTCGGTCATCGAGGTCACCCAGATCCACAAAAACTAAAAAGTCATCAACCTATCTCACACATTTAACAACACGTTGTTCAAGGTTCACTGCAATGCGTCGATCACAACAGGCTAGGAATATCTCGCAAAGCCTGGGGGCGGCGCAGGAGCCAATACAAACCCCGTCTCTCTGCACATAAAACTTGTCCTTAAACGACACAAAGGTTGAGTCAAGATAAAACACTAAGAGATCTAAAAAAATCACAGCATATCCACGGGGTGAATGATTATGAGTGGGCGAAGCTCCGGAGGGAATCATCGGTAAACCGTGAATCTTTTGCGTAAATCGCCCAGTCGATCATCATGTAAAGGCGTGAGAAACACTGTATTCGTACGCTGGGATCTCGCGTTTAAGGGGGATATGCTGTGCTAGAGCCAGGCCTGCGCGGAACTGCAGGACAGTGACAGCGTAAGCAGGAGGAGCTACTTTCTTAAAGGCCACTTTAAACGCTTGAGGAAACTAGTGCAAGTAGAAGTGGTAGGTATCTCCTGCGCCATAACTTATCATTTTGCCAAGTAGGGAAGTACCCACTACGCCATAATTACCAGTGCCTCCGTAATGGGTTCAAAGCTACAAAGCACGCAGCTCTGTGTTCTTTCAAATGATGCCTCGACCTCGTTATACAATCCATTTTCGCGTCGTGTAGCGGTGTATTACTATTTTTCAACGTAACATTACGTTTGTTAATGCGATTCCGCGGGAGACATTATACCTGTTTAGGTCTTTTAGCGATAATTTTACAACCACAGGCGTTACCTTCTGCCAACATCCCTGGATGAAGTGCCGTTTGATATGTTCTTTCTAATGGGAATGCATAGCTTGTGGAAGACGCGCATGCAAGACCGCAACGCAGAACCAGTCACAGCATCGCCAACTCATTTTGTTCAAATGATCATGCATCTAAAGGACATCTACGACGAGCTTGACGTCAGGCCTGAATGGTACCCCATCTTGGTGAAGTGCTCATCCCTACCAGCCATGCTGTGCAACACATCTTGAACTCTCCCTAAAAAACACTTATGTGCATCCCGTCAGTGAATGTGTATTTTAGGCTGACATTGTCATTTGGATTGCGTGTGCGATTATCGTCGCTGGGTCACTGCAACAGCGCCTTATGCAATTTGCGAATTTCTTAGCGCACTGTAATAAATACCATGTATGAAAGAAAAAAAACACGTAGCTCAGGGGTAGAACGCTCGACTGCCACGCTGAGAGCCTGGGTTCGAATCCAGGCAGAGGACACAACTTTCGGATTTTTTTTTATAAAAGTAGACGTGGCTACGTACATCACCAACAACGAACACCATGGGATGTACAGACCTACGCCCTAAGGAGCTTCGCCCCTAAAAATTCCTCAACGACACACCGCTCGCATTCTGAAAGGAAATCTCTCCTGGTTCTTCAATCACTAACCTCACGGCGTCAATAAGTTTCTTTTTAGGGATACTGTAAAATAAATCTTCCACGTCAACTGAAAAAGCAAAATTAGCTGCAGTCCTGTGTTTGTCCCCTAAATAATCGACAAGCTCGTTCGAATTGCGGATTCGAAACGGACCTTTCACTTCTAAACGGTCTAAGTGTGTGTGAATAACCCTTGACATAACACCCTGCCACGAACCTTTCTCGGACACTATTGCTCTCAAAGGAAGCCCCTGCTTATGGGGTTTTACGGAGAAAAATACCTTAAGCCCATCACTGCTAGCCGCTACAATGTTCTTGCGCAACTGAAGCAAGTTCACTCGCTCACACAGATCTGTGGCTGCCTTCTTTACTACAGTCTTTCGACGCGCAAACGGAACAAAATTTTTTTCCATGGACTGAAAAGCTTTTTCCTCGTACAAAGCAACAGGCATTGCCACAAAACCTCTTTCTTTATCAGATGTTAACAATGCCTGTTCTTTGTCACGCAGGAAGTTAATAGCTTTCTTTACACTCAACTGCTTACTTTTGTTAACCGCAGACCTAGACAAGAGGCAGTCAACACCTTCCGATATACATCTGTCTTTCTCTTCACACTTACCCTCCTAACCAAAGAAACTAGACCCACCGGATTTTCATTAGGCTCCACGCAGTGCTTAGGGCCACACCTCAAAACCTCATTCACGAAGTCATGTAGACCAAACTGCGCAAGCGACGTGACCTGCTGGGCCTTTACACTATTAGTGACCTTGCTATTTTTTCAGGCACAGAGCACAGTAGACAGTTCCGCCATAAAAATTTAGTCATATTCACAGCGTCCCGCATCCAAGTATGAAGCAAGGCTTCTCTGGTGTAGGGGCACGTTGACCGTGTCGCAGCGAGAACCTGAAGGCACACCCGCAGAAACCGAATTTGTCTATGAAGTTCTGACCTGAGGATTCTGGTTATTCTTTTGCATGGCCCGGCGAGGCAGTACAGGGTAGGAACAAAGCTTGCACCTCAGGTGGCGCTTACCCATTGCTCAGGGCAAAGGAAAGCACTCGCGTTCGACAGCTGGCAATGGGGACAAGGTTGACGTAGGTTGCAGAAGGATTGGTACACAAAGCGAAAGGAAGAACAGGGCCCATACAATTAGAAAGTGTTACAGTGTGTCCTTTCGCTTTGTGTCGGCTACTCCTGTCGGCTACTCCTGTCTGTTCGGCTCCTCCTGTCTGTTCCCTAATCCATTCCGCTCGTTTTCTACCTCTAAGCGTTACCCCTATCATCTTTCTTTCCATTGCACATTGCCAGCTCTTTAGTTTCATACCCGCGTTGAAATGGATAGCTGGTGTCATTTATTGGCACTACGCGGAATCAGCGTATTACTTGAAGCAACGTAAGAATAACGCCTAGCAGCCCCACACAGACTAGGCCAACGCTGGCGCCGAAGAGAGAAAAAACGTTTGTCGAAAATTGTAACTCGGGGTGTCGGCGAGTGGGATCCTTAGTCCAGGATGCCATTGGCGCGGGCCGCTGAAAGCACTCGTGCATGCAAGAAGGAAAAAAACAAAACAAAACTGAGGAAGGCCATGACAGCAGCGTTTGTGAAGCCAGCGTTACAGCCTCTAGAGACCGGCAATGCACCGACTTTCAGCCACCTTAACGGTGCGCGTAACGGGGCAGTATCCTAAACCAGTGCTGCGCTTGCGGGGGAAGGTTGCGAGCGGTGCGGTCATCACTCGTATCGAAACCATCATAGAATGGCGGCACAGCAAAGAAGAATGCTGCTTCCGAACAGGAATACGTGACGTATATGAGGGTTCATTCTAACGTAGAGCTATACAAGCTTTGGGCTGCCAAGCACCACGGTAACGTAACGGGAGCGCGCCCGTGGCGTTGTTCGCCATCGCACACGAACGAAAGGCTTTGTCCGCTCCTGAATACGCAGACGTGAAAGTTATGGCCAGTATACACTATACGTAAGCAAAATGACGTGGACCTATTGTACTAACGATAACAAAGCTAACCACACAGGGGCGTATCCAGAATTTGAATTATTATTCTTTTTCTTGGGGGGGGGGGGTTGCCTATGGTGTAATCAGTATGCGGGGGCAAGTTGGGTGGGATGGGGCGTCATAATCCATTGTGAATTTGAACAGCACTCTGCTCTAGCGGGTCACCCTACACTTCTCTAAACACTATACCAGGGGTGTCGCATCCGTTCCGCTCGTTCTTTATCTCTTAGCTTTACCCCAATCATTTTTCTTTCCATTGCACGTTACCTGCTCCTTAGTTTCACACCAGCGTTGAAACGAAAGTAAGGAAATGAATAGCTGGTGTCATTTATTGGCCCTACGCGGAATCAGCGTTTTACTCGAAGCAACGTAAAAATAACATCTAGCAGCCCCACACAGACTAGGCCAACGCTGGCGCCGAAGAGAATAGCGTTTGTCGAAAAAGTTTGCCCGGGGAAGAGATGTTTTTTTCCAGCTTCCCTTTTTCCTGAACGCGTCTAAGCCACGCACGGCGACCCATCAGTGGCTCGTGGCGTTGCCAGGCATCAAAGAAAGCTTGCAACCCAGCGGAGGCTCTCCCAATGATACGGGATACTTCAGCTGACGTCGCACTGTGTTTGTACAAAATCACCGAAAGCGTTCCTACGTGTTACGTTACACGCCGCCATACATTTGCGACATTGAGGCCCTTGCCAGACTTCGTGACCCTCATTGAGCCAACACGCGCAACGTGTTGGCTCAAGGACATATACGAGAAAACACGCCACGGCAAGGCTTTCGCTCCAGTACCGTGGAATGGGGGTGTGCACCCGATGTGACTTTCCATGGGGATTTCGGTTAAGTCGTGTAGATGACCGTGTCTTCAAGCTCACCACTGAGCGAGTGATTAGCTGCTTAAACACTCCTGCTAATTCAACAAAATAATCAATGCTCAGGACGGCGATCATCTCGCCTTTCTCACCTCCGATGCTTGGGAATTGGGAGCCAAGTGCAAGGGCGCTCATCATATTGGAGTATTCATCTGTGGAGCACCACACCAACACGCACGCTGTAAAACATTTAAAGTTTAGAAGAACTTGCTGTTCGGCCATTTGGTGCATCTTAACAAACGGAAAGGAACTGCGCAGGAAAAGAATTGCAGCATATCCACGGAGTGAATGATGATGAGTGGGCGAAGCTCGGGAGGTTCATCGTAGATCGTGCCGAGTTTCGGATTAATTTAGTTAACGCGCACGCTACGAATCCTTATGGTTCAACTATGCACAAGTGAAATCTCCCACCGGCACTTCATTGCAAGTCTAGATCCAGTGCCTATATATATATATATGTATATATATATATATATATATATATATATATATATATATATATATATATATATATATATATATTGTGAGCTCAACATACGACTGGCTCTTCTTCATCTCTGCACATCATCATCACATGTACATTTCCCCCCATCAACATCAATCATCATCAGCTGCTTGGCTCGCTCTCCATCTTGGTCGCCATAGATCGAGGCTCGCCTAGAATAAAAGTAGTTGCTCACAAGTGGTGGAGGTGCTGGGTAGGAAGAAATCAAGGAAGAAATAGCGTCAGCATCGCGTCTTACGTGCTCTGACAATTCCTGCGTTCATCAGACGCCGACCTATGCCAACGTCGCGGCGCTCTCCCCGGCGAACCCTGCCTCTTTTCCAATGCCAGAAGAGCCAGTCGTATGTTGAGCTCACAATATATATATATAGGCACTGGATCTAGACTTGCACTGGATCTAGACTGGATCTAGGCACTGGATCTAGGCACTGGATCTATATATATATATATATATATTGTGAGCACTTTTAACGTACTTCATCGTTCTCATCTGTACATAACCATCATCATCCCTGTTCTTCTTCTTCTTCGTGCTTTGATGCTGGCAGTGCCTGCAGAATAAACGTGTCTGCTGGCGTTGTCTGGTCCGGTCTTCCTCGGTCTTCCAAAGTGGTGGAGGTGCGTCAAGATCCCGACGTCCTCCTGCGTTCGTGATCTCCCTGGAGCTGCGTTCCGGTCGCCGTCTGCGCCCAGCCACCCCTACAGCTATGGATACAGCGGACCCTCGCCCTTCCGCTAGCCCTAACGCTGCCACAGTGGCGGTATCGGCTCCATCGCCTGCGTCTACCATCGCAAGCCCTCAACGCGACCCTCCTGTCTTTGCAGGCCTCCGCGGTGATGACGTCGACGATTGGCTCGACACTTACAACCGAGTGAGTTCAGTCAACCGGTGGACGGACACCCAGAAGTTGACCAACGTTCCATTTTACCTCACCAGTGTTGCCAAGACGTGGTATTTCAATCACGAATCCGACATCCGCGATTGGTCCATCTTTACCACAAAGCTGCGACAAATCTTTGCCTCTTCATCTGGCCGTTCGGAGGTCGCGAAGCAGAAACTGTCAGTACGTGTCCAACTTCCGCACGAGTCGTACACCTCGTACATCGAGGATGTCTTGGCTCTATGCCGCCGTACGAACAACGAGATGACAGAAGCCGAACGCGTTCGACACCTCTTAAAAGGAATTAGCACGGCCGCATTCAACGCCCTGGCTATTCAACATCTAGCCACAGTTGAGGACATTACCTCGTTCTGTCAACGCCTGGACGAGTTGCAGTCCCTCCGCGTGCAACAAGACAACGACCCGCGCCTTCTCACTCATTCTGATTTGCGGGCTCTCATTCGCAGCATCATCCGCGAAGAGCTCCAAGAACAAGAGCAGAGGCGATCCGGAGTTGCTTCTATTCCATCTACAACGTTCAATTTGCGCAACATTGTCAAAGAGGAGTTGGCAGCCATGACCACACCGACTGCGTCTGTCGCTACAGCACCAGCCCCGCTGCCCACATACGCCGACGTTGCTGCTATACCACCCTCTGCACTCACGTCTGGGTCTGCCGAGCTTACCTGCGGTAACTTGGCTTCTGTGAGCGCAAGAGCACCAACCCCGCCTTCCTACCCTCAATGGCGTCCACCCCGTCCGGTTTGCTTTTACTGCGGTATACGCGGCCACATCTCTCATTACTGCCGTCGCCGCCAACAGGACGAAAGACGCGGCTATGCCGAGTTCGAGCGAGACCGGATTCGTCGACCTGACCCGTACCCGTTCACGCAGCACCGCTCCCCGTCTCCCCCGGCGTCCGTACGCCCACCTGCTGGATCCCATTCCGCAAGGCGGCGTTCTCCTTCGCCCTACCGCCGTTCTGCATCCCCGCTTCGCCCCATGTCTCGCCTCGCCGACCAACACTCGGAAAACTAAGGATTGCAGTTTTTGGAGGAGAAACTGCATCCTATCGACCATTGGAAACACCTCCTGGACGACCCGCTAACATGCTCTCTGTAATTGTTGAAGGAATTCCTGTGGAAGTTAATTATCTCGTCACGCCACTACACCCAGTCACCGACCACCGTCGTCGCAGTACAGAGATCGTTCACGTCTCCCGCATGAAACATTTCATTCCTCGGTCAGCCGATCTGTAAAATGCGGCCAGGCTGGCCGCTTCGAAGAGGGGGGGAAATTAGTGTGAGCACTTTTAACGTACTTCATCGTTCTCATCTGTACATAACCATCATCATCCCTGTTCTTCTTCTTCTTCATGCTTTGATGCTGGCAGTGCCTGCAGAATAAACGTGTCTGCTGGCGTTGTCTGGTCCGGTCTTCCTCGGTCTTCCAATATATATATATATTAATATATATATATATATATGTATATATATGGGTGGCCGGTGAACGGTTCTCCAACGCGAGCAGTCGGTATTTCTCAGTCAAGAAACTCGCTAGGAGACGCTGCCTGCGCCAACGTTGTCTCTCGCGGGTTAGGGCGCGTTCTCCTTCTTTGCGAGCTGGTGGAGCGTTCATCTAAGAAAGAGCGTTTCCATAGTCAACGCGCGCCTTTCACTCTCTCTCTCTCTCACAAGACAGCAGATGGAAGAGTGAGAGAGAGAGAGGCACGCGCTGAGGGCGAGCGCATGCCTCCCGGCACGCCGGTTAAGCCTAACGCCTGACGCCTGACGCAGGACAAGGTTAGACTAAGAGGAGCTTCGCCCCTAAACCGACGAGACATAGGCCAGACACAGACACGAGCTTGGAAAGTGTGCGACTAGGCGAGCATGAATTTTCCATACTTAACGATAAGCGTGGACATCTTCCCATTCACTGCGCAGCTTGCACGTGTAAGCCACATTCCCGGGAGGCCTGAATATTGCGTCGATGCCGCGATAACGGTGCAATGGAGATATGTGAGGCCTACCACATAAGAAAAAATGGTCTTGATTGTTGTGACACCGCGATTTCTCTGTATAACTCTGAGAAGAAGTTTATTGGATGTGTGTGTGGTGTCGTGTACGCGCAGCGACGCAAGTTTTGAGGTATTTGTATGCGGTCCGCTTGAAATGCAGTTGCAAGCCCGCGCTCGTGTCTCTGTGTGTGGTTTACGTGGTCGTTTTTCCAACGCAGTTCCTTTCAATTGGTTAAAACATTTACACATGATCGGCCTAGATACAGTAACAGTAGGGCAAATATACTTTACGAAAACCCGCAAGGCAGAGTGAAGAATGTAAAAGGGAATATTTCTGAGAAATCCGTGTGGATTTCGTTGCAGCTTTGTACCACAGACGTGTGGATGATAATTTTCCTTTTGGTATCCGTTACTTCACCTTGCAATTCCGCACAACTCATTTGCCGTATCAACGCCCATCATGCGTTTCGAGATGTGGCTCAATTTGCCCGCCCACTGCGAGCATCCTCGTTAGCTCATCTGTACAGCGAGCGTCCCGGTCAGGCGTTGGTCGCAGGTTCGAACCACGACGAATTCTTTGTAAGGGAAAAACTTACCTTTCCTGAGAAATCTGTGTGGATTTGTCGGAAAAGCAATGTTCTACACATAATCTCCAACAGAATGTTCTAAGGAGAAATCTGTATAGTTTTCTCCGTAGCCTTGTGATAAAAACTAATCTTCCTTTTCAATAACAGCATGTGAATCTTCGCTTGTTCTGTGTTTGACCTTTAGTGGTAGACTGAACAGAACGTACACTTAACCCGATGTATTGGCACAAACTTCTTTTCTTCACACCACAAAGCAACGTGTCATCTCCATTTGCGCCACATAGAAAATGGCAGTGTTGCGCCGTACAGTTAGACTCCACGAAAAACGCGGTGCCTTGGGAGTCTCGAGAATATCGGTGAAGAATAATTATTCTCGGTAGGGAATGGGCATAATGCTTCGTCGTCGCTGCTCAGTCCATAAATGGCGGTGCCACCTCGGCAGACACTTGAGCACCGTCGCGCACGCGAAGAGTGTCGCTGCAAAGGACATTCAGAAACGGTGCCTGCCGGCACGACATCGCCGAAATAGTGAGAACAGGAAACATGCCAGGGCGCCGACGCAAACAATAAGGCCAACACCAAAAATCCACCAGTAGACGTTGACGCTGGCACGGTCCGCAGCACAAAGAAGGGCATCCTCATCCGCCGCCGTCTTTAGCGATTTGTCAGCATGACTGCTGGTGTCAGGAATTCCTTCGGGACAGTTGGGAACAGCGTTGCAGACTAGCTCCTTCTTTATGCACACCATGCTGTTGGCACAGAGGAACTCACAATCCTTGCTCAGGGAGACGAGAGTGTCGGGTGTAGACGGCGTCGACAGTATCTTCACCTGGGTCCACCACAGCGAGAAATTGGTTGTTGCCGCGTCTACAGATCGGAACTCGAGTGGCACCTGGAGGGAGTACAAGAAGATAAAAAATGAGCGACAATATACTCAACAAAATATAACGTTGCACAACACATGATTTTGGCCGTCTCGTAATTCTGGCTGCCGCTTAGTGAGAGTCCAAAGCTAATTCAACGTTAGATTCAGCGTCCTTCGCCTATTGTGAGCAGAAGCTAGCCGAGTGTACCCAATCATACAAGGGAAATGCATAATTTCAAACTTCTGATTCGTGTAAGTAGAAATTAGCTCCTCTGCGTGAAAATGATGTGTAGCAATGTGCAAGTAATGGCCTTGTTGTGACCTATGTAGACTGCTCATGACGCCTGGGCTTACACATTACCAGAAGTTTATTTTCAGGAACAAATGGTTACTTCATATGAGCAAGGGTTGGCTGCGCTGGGTGTGATCGGTGTATGTGGACGGAACCGGACCCTTATAGCGATCGTTGCCAATACACACGCGCGCACTGATCACACCCATCGGACACGCGCGCTGACACAACACTCCTTCCAATTTATGAGAGAGTTTGGAGCACGCTACGGGACGTATCGATCTGCGGGTCGTCTCATGACGAGTGCCGCGATGCACCGGAGGCGGCGTACGGTCGTGTGGCAACGTTGCTCTGAATTCTTAAGATTGCTACAGTGCGGGCGAACTAGGTCCTGACTGTTGGCCCGAGTTCCGCTGCTCCAAGTGTGGCACTGACGGCTAACTGAGGTCCCGTGCGTCCTACGCTTCCGTAACATTTGTCGGTATAACTAGAGGCGCCATGTCTTGGCCATCGTAGGCTACGTTCGGTGGCACGTCAGTTGCCTATTCCTTTTGAGGAGTACGGGGTAGTACGTTGTCTGTATGAACATACCGCTCTTCACTTCGAGGGCAGACGTTATAAGTGGAGTTATACGCTTAAGCACGACTTCCACCAGCCATTTTTGATCATAAGACCTTAAACCTGTTGCAAAAAGAGACTCTCCTTCAGCGAACTCTCGCCATTTACCTAGAGTTTAGTCTGCCGAGGCAATTCTCCTGTCTAACTTTTCGTGCACTCGTTCAAGATCCGGGTGCAGGAGGCTAAGCCGTGTCCTGGGCTGCCATGATAAAAACAGCTGGGCTGGTGTTTCACCTTTCGTTACGGTGGGCGTGAAAAGGAACTGGTCGCTGGTGGAGCAACCGACATTCACCATTTATTTGCTCACCTAGGACTTGTCTTAGGATGTCGCTCCAACGTTTCCACACAACCCTCAGCCATGCCACTCGAGGCAGGATGATAAGGAGGAGTCTTTGTATGCCAGATTCCATTTCGTTTTAAAAAGGTGTCAAAGCAGGCTGAACTGAACTGGGGACAGCTGCTCTTTAATATATTTTCCGGCAAATCCTAGGCGGCAAATATATTTCGGAGCTTGTCCACCGTCTTTCGCTATTTGTGGTATTCGTCGCGAAAACGTCTATCCACTTTGAATGAGCGCACAAGGAACCACTGTCCATCGTGATACACAAAGCCAAGATGCACTCTATGCCACCAGCCGGCCATGCCCAGGATAGCAGCGGCACTTTCGGTGCAGGATCAACTGACATGTGCCGCAAGCTGTCACTGTTTGTCGGACGTCCTGGGTTAAGCAGGGGCGTTATACATGGCCTGGCGATAGCATTTGTGTGCGTGTGATTCCTGGATAGCCTTCATGCAGCATCGACGGAACGTTCCGCCAGAGGGACAGTGGCGAGATCCCACGGTCTCCCCGCGTTACACAATCATGTTCCATGGAAAGCGCTCTGCGCCGACTAAAATATGCCCTCAGTGCTTCTACCTCTATGTCTGGTGGCCACTGGCCTACTCCACGTAAAAAAATAGAACTTTCGACTGTGCTTTGTTTTTCCGCGTTTCTACCCGATCTGTCTCGCATACCGCGGGGCTTTGCAATACATTTAAAACAAGTGCACTTGCTCAGATTCACTGTCCTGCTCTGGCAGCAGCAATCACGACAGTGCAAAAGGACAGAAAGCTGAGCGAGTTAGTGAGGATTCGTAATGTGTCCGTGTTTTGCACACCTGTTTTCGACAGTGCGTCCTCATCTGCACCATCCCTTGCTTTACGGTACACACGTCGATCGTTGTATGAACGAGACGTGCCGCCGACATTGCAGGGACTGGCTTAGCATTTCGCGAGATATCTAGCAACGGCTGATTATCGGAATATATGAAAATGGTAGGGGTAACCTTAAAGGGGCCCTGCGACACAAATTGAGTAGGCCGTTTTTATCACTGATTCTAGAACTGTTGCACGCGGGGATGTCGCAGCGAGAGTAGAAACGCCGAAAGCAGAGTGGTTATAATTTTATTTCAGCGAACAAACCGCCCAAAAGCGCCTTCTGTTTGAACTGAGGCGACACATAACGGATATTTTTGTTACAGGAAGTGACATAGAGTGACGACATAGGAGGGGCCAGGCCGGGCGTTCTGATTGGCTTGACGCTCCAAGGTGCTTGTTACACACGTGTGGTGTCTGTTTGATCACGCTATTCAGTACCTAAATGTACTAAAATAGTTTTTATGCTTCGTAAGATAGAGAGAAAGTATCTGACATTACTTGCAAAACGACACCAGGTGTGTTGACGGCCGGACGCTTTCTGCGCGCGCGCGCTCTGCTCCCGGCGTCTTCCGGTGTCGCTCTATAAGACGCGCGTTGCTATTGGACGCCTCCACTGACGTCAGCGGGAGAGCGAAATACGAAAGGAAATGTTGGTTTCATGCTGTCTGCTCGTGTTTTGAACTTCGAAGGCTAATAACTCCAGTTCTAGACCACCGATTTGCATAATTATTTTTGCGTTCATCTCAGCATTCGATCCTACACACACTGCAGTACTGCAGACGGCAGTTGAAAAAGTGTCGCAGGGCCCCTTTAAGGGACAAGAAGAGAGCGGAGTGGGTTAGGGAACAAACGCGTGTTAGGCACATATTAATAGAAATTAAGAAGAAGAAATGGGCGTGGGTGGGCCATGTAATGCGAAGACAAGACAACCGTTGTTCATTAAGGGTAACAGTGGGTTCCTAGAGAAGGCAAGCATAGCGGGGGGCGGCAGAAAGTTAGGTGGGCAGATGAGATCAGGAAGTTCGCGGAGATAAATTGGGCCCAATTAGCACAGGACAGGGTAATTGGAGATCCATGGGAGATGCCTTTGCCCTGCAGTGTGCGTAGACAGGCCGATGATAATGATGGTGATGATGGAAAACTTCCGGCCGAACAAGTATTTGTGGAATTTGCGAACCCCAAACACCAGTACAAGAGGCTCTTTCTCTTTGTATAGCCTTGTTCTGCTTCGCTGAGCGTTTTGGATGCGAGCACTATGGGCTGTGCCTGTGCTATGGAAATGTATAGCTCCAACTCCATACGACGATGTGTGTGGCAGACGAGAGCATTTGCTGGGTCATAGAAAGCTAGCACCGAATTATGCGTCAGACATTCTTTCGCCATCCGAAAACACCGCTCCGCTCGTTCTGTCCACTCCTACACTGCTTTCTTGCTTAGACCTTCTTGTCCCTTGGATCATAGTCACGACTGCACCTGGTATCAAGAGTAAAAGTAACACGCGAGCTCCAGCACTGAAATAGTTTGACCTGGAGCATATTAACGTCAGCTAAAGATTCTGCCGCCACATTTACACTCATGGCTCTGTTACGGTCACATCATCGGCAATAGGTCTGTGGATCCCGTCGGTAAACACGTCAATTTCTGCCACCTTGGGTCACCGCACATCCGCTACAGCTACTGAGCTGGCTGCGTTGCGGAGAGTGCTTGTTTACATCGTAGCCCAGACACCTGATTATTGGGCAATATCCTCTGATTTACGAGCGGCGCTGCAGTCCCTGAAGTCACCATGCACCCAAGAACAACTGGTTATGGACATCAAACGCCTAGGCACATGAACTTAACCACTGCGTTGTATTCCAGCGGTTACCATCCCACTGTGGAATAAAAGGAAACGTCCGGGCCGATAGTGCTACCAGAACAGCACATGGTACTAAAGCACCAATAGCAGCCATACCTTTTCAAGAAAATATGCGGCGTCTATGGTATCGACATTTGCCTGGAATCAGCAGCGGTACTTCTCGTGTGACTAAAGGAATCAGTACGGACCACTGCACGCCATTGACCCAGCCTGCAGCTTCCACGTACCACGAGGTTTAGACAGGCGAGGTGAGGCGTGCCTTCACCGAATAAGACTTAATGTAGCCTACACAAGGCAGTACGAGCACACGATACAACAATCTGATTCTGCTCTACATGTTACACACGAGAGGACCTTGAACACGTCCTGTGCGATTGTCAGCATTACGACTCCGACAGAAAGACTCTGAGGCAGCACTTCGTCTGCAACACGGTTCGACCTTGGAGCTGCGGCATCTCCTAGGCCCGTGGAAAGACAGCACCTGCGCACCACGCAGCACTAAAGCAAGTGTGACTGCATGTAAGTGTTGTTACACGTGACCATTGTAAATGTCATAATCACCGCTGAACACTTGGAGTAGCAAGTCAGGCCATTTACCAGGTTAACATCTCCGGAGTCATCAATAAAATGTTCTCTCTCTCTCTCCCTTAGCAAATCATACAGTGTCTTGATTTGTGTCGACATGTTTGGCATGAGCTTACCATAAAAATTGAACACTCACAGATAGGCTCAAAGTTCCTCCCTGCTTTTAGAATTGCGCGCCACTTCTCGTCACAAAGCCTGATCCCGCTTTCGTCCATATAACATGACCGATTTCTGAAAGACTTTGCAGTTTTCATTGCGAAGTTGGATTCCTCGATCCTTGGACCTCATTAGCACGCATTCTACTTTTGCCTAGCACTCTCCCATT
This sequence comes from Hyalomma asiaticum, assembly GCA_013339685.2. Taxonomy (NCBI): domain Eukaryota; kingdom Metazoa; phylum Arthropoda; class Arachnida; order Ixodida; family Ixodidae; genus Hyalomma; species Hyalomma asiaticum. The sequence goes on along the minus strand of CM023490.1, from coordinate 73,157,568 downwards.
GTTTTGACCGCTATAACCACACCCGCAGGACCACAGCCGCTACATGGAACACACACGGTACGGCCCGCTGCGTGCCGCCGACAGCGCGTCTCGGGCCTGGTTCTCCGCGCAGCCGCTGTGGCGCCGCTGTTCTGGGACAGCCTGTCACGGAGACGCGCCTACGCAGCTGCGTCGGTACGCGTGGCAGTGGCTCTTATCAGGTGGAGATTTCCCTCGTGTGGTGGTAGACTGGAACGGCCTTCCCTACGATATAGCTGCCATCGCCTGTTCGTCTGCTTTCAATGGCGCGGCGCAAGTGTCTGCGCAACGGCCGAAAGCTGAAGGGCACTGTTTACAGCATTGGCGAAGATTTTTCGAAACAAACTCAGACCGTGCGCAAGCATCGAGTTTGGGAAAAAGATATCGGCACCTTTTACACTACGGTATAAAACTTTACATATAGGTCCCAAGCGATACATTTCTGATAAATGAAGCCAACAATTCAAGGAATTATAGCTACCACGCAGCAACCGACGCCCACCTCAACCTGCGCGAGTGCTGCAGTCAATTTTACCACCCGAGACACCGTTCGACCTCATGGGAATGGATCTTCTCGGACTCTTCCTTCTTTCGTCCACTGGCAACAAATGGATTATAGTTGCAACGGACTGCTTAACTCGTTATGCCTAGACAAACACCCTACTCAGCGGCACGGCCTCTGAAGTCGCAAAGTTCTTCCTACACCAGATCGTCCTGTGGCATGGCGCTCGGTAATGCGTAATCACAGAGAGAGGGACGCCTTTTACAGCGGAAATGACGCAGGACATCTTCAAACTGAGCTGCACGTTACCGCAAAACAAAAGCGTAGCATCCTCAAATAAATGGGCTAACGGAGCGTTTGAACGAAACCATGGCAGATATGCTGGCGATGTGCGTGGACGTCCGGTACGAAACTCGGGACGAGATCCTCCCGTACATCACGTTTGCCTATAAGACCGCAGTGCAGGGAACGACCCGATTTTCGCCTTGCAGTCTTGTTTACGGGCGAAGCGTCCAAACAATGCTTCATGCCATGCTTCCGTGCGAGTAAAGCGATGAACTTTCCCCAGCCACCGAAGAATACACTCAGTACGTCGAAGCCCGTCAACTGGCGCGTAAACATCAGACACCAGCAAGGCGCCGATGCTCGACGTTAAAACCTCCGCCATCGAGACGTCGCTTATCACCCCGGCGGCCAAGTCTGGGAGGGGACCCCTATCCGACGACTGGGGCTGTCTGAAAAGCTCCTAAGCCGCTATTTGGGGCCGTGCAAGGTCCCGAGGCAGCGATGACCAAACCCTTTCTCGTGGTCGCCGACGGGCCTCTTCCTTCTGCACCCCCGATGACAGGTCATCAGCGTGGCGGGGGGTGCCCTTCGCCGGTCAACAACGGTACTTGTCCCCTTTGGACACGGTGGCCGTCGAGCAAACAATAGCGTAGGTCCGCATGTGGCCAGTGCAGGTCAACGGCTGCCCGCTGTCTTGCCCTGCATTGTAGGTTTCAAGAATCTCGCTGGGGGGCTCGCGTGGGAGAGCCAAAAGTTCAAGCTTCCCAGCTCAGAAAACCATCTCCTCCATGTATTCTCGGAAGCGGGCCGATTGCTTCTGACGGCTTTGGAGCGGTCAAGCGCTTCTAAAATTGCACGTGCGGCCATGCCTTCAACCTTCAGTATATCAAACCACGAGGCAATGTCAATCCGTGACACAGCCCGCCACTTTCGGAATGTTATCCCATAACATATCAACACACGGATGACATTCTCCGATAGTAAAGTACAAGCACCAAGTCTCGCTCAACCAAACCAATCGGTGGTGCTTCACTTATGCACCCCATCTTACACAGAAGCTCACAACGTGAGTATAAAGATAAATCAAAGACGAAAAGAAACATCGTTCCACACTGTACTCAGTCGTTCATCGATGGGTTCACTAAACACAGCCATGCAGAGTGACACGAACACTTCTGTTATCCACTACGATAACCAGGGGCTCCGCAAACATGAAAATACAACCAATGCACACACAAAAGGGGAAAATCCACGACGGGTACACTTCTCTATACAGTGCATCAATAATTACACTTGACCCAAAGTACAAACCATATATTAAAAAAACAGCACATTCATAAAGACAAAGAATAACTCTATATTCGGCTCAAGTAATCGGCCCCCACCCCACATTTTCACTACCTTTAATATGGGTAACAGTGAACTGGTATTCTTGCAGGAGTAAACCCCACCGAAGTACCCGACTGTTCAGCTGCCTTGCTTGTCTGATATAGCTGAGCGGCTGGTCATCGGTTTGCCCAAACATACAAGTACCTGGAGAATTTCCGTATTCACCATACCATCGCAAGACTTTCTAGGCGCGGTGCAGCCTCCCGCTGCTTTCGGCTGGCATTTCATGAAATCGGTCACTGACATTCTTCGCAGTGCCGCTAATGCTTCCTCAAAACACTTCATTCTACTGAGAACTTTATCGAGCCATGCGCAACTGAAACTTATTCTACGTACACAATAATATGTGTAGCTTTCATACGGTCATTTCTCCCGCCTTATCTTTCTCCATTAGCGCAACTATGAGTCATTACCCTCATCGGACTTCCGTGCCATAAAATGTTGCATGCGGGGAAAAAAAGAGAAAAAGAAAAAAAAAACTGCGCTGCATCACAAGTCATGCGCGCTTTCACACAGTAAACTTGAAAATAACCAAACGAATTTTTCCGCGAAGCTTCCGCACGTGGGCAAGAAGGCTCGAAATGACCGTCCCTCCTTTCAGTTGCTTCTCCTCTTAAACCGCACCCGATGGGGTCACGCTCCCGACTTCTTCCGCCATCGCCAAGGCCCACAACGAGCCCTCGCAAACCACTGCACCTTGCTGTCGCCTGTCATGAGGCCCCCCCACATTCCTTTCTCTCCACAAAGGAGATCGCGAGCATGGAGGGGACAGAAGGACCTTTCCTTTGTGCACCTGCTAGCGCGGTGCCCAACTGTGCTCTTTCGATGCGTCCACTGTCTATCCTGCCCCTGCGCTACGCTGACTGCGTCTAATCTCCGCGACGCTCCATGATCGCTCGAATGTCGAGGCATGAGCAAGAGTCTCCGCTCCTCGCTGAACCCGTTAGTGCACGGGCGACCAGTGTCGTCTTCCACAGTCATGCATTGATGAATGCCCCCCACTTCCAGACAGGTAGCAGCATCCCTGCCTACATTCTCTACCTCGGAGCACTCCGCCTCTTCGCAAGTTCGCGAGCTCTCTGCCGCCATTTCATACGACGTCATCCGTCGCTCCTTTTCCTCCACGGAAGGACCATCGTCTTCGTGAACGTGACACTCGTTCTTGACGTTCTCTACAGCTGAGCAATTTGCGTCTTCGCACGCTTGCGAGCTTTCTGCCGCCATTTCACATGACGTCACGCATTGCTCCTTTTCCTCCACGGAAGGACCATCGTCTTCGTGAACGTGACACTCCCCTGGCGGAACCAGGTGCCCGTTGCTCTCGCTTCCGTCCGTTACTGCCACCGCTTTCTTTTCCGTGACAGAATCGTCCGTTTCTTTCTCCTTTGCTCCAAACTTTTTCGGAGCTACCGCGGGCTCCTCCGAGTCCTCTATCTTACTGCTACTGGCCTCCTGGCCCAGCTCTTCAAAGTTGTACTCAACAACTGTATCTGGCGCTTCAAATGCGTGCGCTCTTTCATCGGTCGCCTCAGAATATTGCGCTGCCTCAAGCACGGCGCTCTGACTTTCTTCACTACCTGACACGACCTCATCTTCACCGATAACATTCACTTCTCGCGCAACTGGATCGCAATCTTTTGAAGCTGCCTCACTGTCATCAGCGTCCTCTGTGTTACAGCTCCTGGCCACTTGGCCCCACTTTTCACTGTTCTAATGAGCTGTCTCCTTCACATGCAATGTGCGCACAGTCGTATCGGTCGCCTCAAAATTCAGTGTCGTCTCATGGACACTGTTCCTTAGCTTCATTCTTAATTGCAGCAGCTTCAATTGCAGTTCTTCGGCTTCCTTCGCCGCTATTCTTTCTCTTTCCTCTCGCTCTCTCTCTTTTTCTTTGTACCTTTCTTCTCTCTCCTTGCCCTCTCTTTCCCATTATCTTACTTCTTTTGCCCAGTCCAGCTGTTCTTCCACCCACTCTCTCAGCTCAGCGCCCTCAAGGTCTAGCTCTTTGCCCAGTGCTATGAGCTTGTCGGTATCCATTTCTATCTTGCGCAATCTCTCACAATCCAAAATATTGCTACAACCCCCTAACACTCAAGTGTCCACAATTCACGCAAACGGGCTCTTTGAACCATGCGCAACACTCATCCCTCACTATGTTACTATTGTACGGAACGTCCTGTCCACGGACGCCAGTTTTGTTACCGGGCCGTGTTCAAGCTCCCCGGCGGTGAAGGGAACCACGGCAGTTTCGGTCGTCCCGTACGAAAGCAGACACAGTGAAAGGATCAGAGTCGTGGTTGCAAAAACAAAACAACAAAATTTAATCTATAATGGTAGGGGAGCGCAAATAATACAAGGGAAACAACACTTCGCTCAACTAAGAATATAACAGCGATGAAAGAGCTTGACAAAAATACTAAAGAGCGAGAACAACAAACAAATGAGACAAACCACTAACAAACAATAACTAGGGTAATGACAACAATTCAGGAATCTAATCTACAAAAGTTAACGAAAGTTCAAGAAGAAAGTTCATGGATAGAAACAGGTGGTGGCATACGTGCTGATGACCGGCAGCGTCGAAGGGTCCACGACGGTCTGGTGCGGCAGTCTGGTACGGCACAGCGTTGAGGTCGATGGAATTGCGGCGCTGATGTTCCCGGGGAGCTAGTGCTTGATGGCAAACCCGAGCAGTTTTAACTAACTCGAGCCGAAGTCCCGATGCCTACGTTGCAGACGGTAAGCGCACATCTCAACTAGGCGAAGCGGCTAAGGTTAGGTGGCCAGCCGATACAGAGCCACGCTAACAACTTCTAGAGCGATACGATGATCGGCTTCTACGCCATGTAAGCCAAGCGACTAGAACCCCGTGCTCCTCGATGCTCCTCGCTTAAATACCCGCATGTTTTTCCCGATTCGCTGTCTTCGGAATCGGGGCGTGTTTTTGAGACAATTGTTCCACAACTTCATTTCTGGCTCCGCCCAAAATATCCCTCTCGCAATTAATGCACTGGAGAGAGCTATGACCAAACCCTTTCTCGTGGTCGCCGACGGGCCTCTTCCTTCTGCACCCCCGATGACAGGTCATCAGCGTGGCGGGGGGTGCCCTTCGCCGGTCAACAACGGTACTTGTCCCCTTTGGACACGGTGGCCGTCGAGCAAACAATAGCGTAGGTCCGCACGTGGCCAGTGCACGTCAACGGCTGCCCGCTGTCTTGCCCTGCATTGTAGGTTTCAAGAATCTCGCTGGGGGGCTCGCGTGGGAGAGCCAAAGTTCAAGCTTCCCAGCTCAGAAAACCATCTCCTCCATGTATTCTCGGAAACGGACCGATTGCTTCTGACGGCTTTGGAGCGGTCAAGCGCTTCTAAAATTGCACGTGCGGCCATGCCGTCAACCTTCAGTTATATTAAACCACGAGGCAATGTCAATCCGTGACAAACATATACAACACAACCACGCAAGCACAGAGGCAGAGCTCCTACAAAAGCTACGCAAAATCTACGTGCAAGATGGCAGAGACACTTCTACCAGAGTACCAAGGGGTGCATAGCATAGACCTAGACGCCCCCATAACTGAAACAGAGATTCGATACGAACTCCGACGACTCAATTCGAGGTCTGCCCCTGGTTTCGACAGTGTAACAAGTAAAACGCTTCATAACTTAGATGACAAATGTATCAAAGCTCTTGTAAAATACATGAACGAATGTTGGGAGAAGGGTATCTTACCGCAGGAATGGAAAACCGCCCTAATCTTATTAATACCCAAATCTGGGAATAAGCCAGGCATCGAGAAACTTAAGCCAATTTCGTTGACATCCTGCATCGGAACATCAATAAAAAAGCAGTTTAACGCGTCTCTGAAGATGCATGGACGACAACAGGCTATACCCACATACCATGGTCGGCTTTCGGCCCAAACTCTCGACGCAACACGTCATGTTACAACTGAAGAACCAAATTATAGACGCTGAAACACACACCCTAGATACAAAAGCGATCCTTAGTCTCGACCTACAGAAGGCAGTTGACAACGTCATCATCACTCACGAGGCCATACTACGCAACCTGGAAAGCCTCCCATAGGCCAAAAAGTATACGACTACGTGAAAGGTTTCCTCTGTAACCGTAAAGCCATAATCACGGCAGGGGACGCTACATCCGAAGAAACAGAACTTGGGAACAAGGGCACACCAGAAGGTTCGGTTCTTTCCCCTTCTTAAACAACGTGGTGATGGCCAGCCTGCCCACGGAGTGATAACGCATTGAAGGACTTGTAGAGCCGTGGTAGCGAGACGGACACGGGTCTTTTCCGTTACAACGTCCAGTTTATTCTGCTCACAAGAAGTCGAGTCGAGCGGGCGCACGCAGTGCGTCGTAAAAGGCGAGAGTGATAGAGAGGAAGGAGAAACTAAGAGGAGAGCAGTAGGTTGCTCGGACATCTCAGTGAAATGAAAAGAAGAGAAAAGGCAGAAGGGAAAAGGGAGCTCGCGTTCTGGCAGGGGCCATGTGGCACAGTCGCCGGGGCACCCCGCGGCGAGTTTTATGACCGCGGGGGTGTCACTGATGCCGCGCCGCTACAGATAGCTCCCCCCTCAGAGAGGAGGTGGAGGCGACGAAGCTCAGTTGTAGTGGCACCCTAGTGAACGCGGCGTCGTCGCTGTGCAGTGGAGGACACTGGTGACGAGAGCCCCGCATCATGCATGTCCATAGGTGGGAGGCACGGCGAGGTAATTAAGCGCGGGCGATTCACTGAAAGCTGGCTTCAGGCGCTCAAGCGCGATGGTGTCTCGTTCACGTCGACGACGAAGTTAGGAGGCCAGCGTTCTAGCACACGAAATGGACCGAGGTAGTGTGGTCGAAGGGAGGCGCTCACAGGGCCATATTTCACAAAAACGTGCGTGGCTGTTTGCAAGTCCGGAGTCACATGCACTGCTTCGGGCTGGCTGCGGGTGGGCTGCGGGCGGATGTGTCTGAAGGCGTATTCGCTGGCTGTTAGTGGGCTTGGGCTGCCGTTTTATTAGAATAAGTCGGCAGGCAGGCGAAGGGACGTTCCATAGACAAGTTCGGCTGTTGTGCACGAGAGGTCCCCTTTGAAGGAAGATCGAATTCCGAGCACCGTGAGCGGAAGCCGGTGAACCCAAGAATTGGGGGAGCAATGCACTGTGAGTACTGCTTTGAGGTGGCGATGGAACCTCTCGACGAGGCCGTTTGTCTGCGGATGGTAGGATGCTGTTCACAAGCGTGTTATGCCGAGCAGTTTTATGACCGCGGGGGTGTCACTGATGCCGCGCCGCTACAGACTTCAGCACAGTCTACATCATCATCATCATCATCATCATCATCATCATCAGCCTATCTTATGTCCACTGCAGGACTAAGGCCTCTCCCAATCCTCTCCATTCCTGCCTGTCCTGCGCGAGCTGATTCCATTTGACGCTTGCGAATTTCTTGATTTCTTCACCCCATCTTACTCTGTCGTCCGCGGCTATGCTTGCCCTCTCTTGGTGTCCATTCCGTCGTTCTAACTGTCCATCATTTATCTATCCTTGTCATCGCATGGCCTGCCCATGTCCATTTTTTCTTCTTAACGTCGGTTATTATGTCGGCGACTCCCGCCTGTTCTCTGACCCACTCGGCTCTCTTTCTGTCTCTTAATGTAACGCCTATCATTTTTCGTTCCATCGCCCGCTGAGCGGTTCTTAACTTCCTTTCTAGCTTCTTCGTAATTCTCCAAGTTTCTGCCCCGTATGTCAGTACTGGCAAAATGCAGTAGTTATATAGTTTCCGCTCGAGTGATAGCGGTAGATTTCCTTTCATGAGTTGGGAATGTCTCCCGTATGCGCGCCATCTCATGTTTATTCTACGGTGGATTTCTTTTATATGGGCGGAGTTATGTTTTTCTTGTTCGTTTTCTCCTTGATGTGGACTGAAGTCCCGTCAAGAAGATAATCGACGTCGATGAAGCAGGAGGCAGGTGGGAGGTAATGAACTTGAAGGTATATTGTAGCAAAATATTTACAGTCATATGTACATCTTGCCGAAGCACACTGATGATAACATAGACATCAACAGCGTCTTACTCTTCTACTTAACTTTTCTTAAGTTAGAGCCTAGAACACTGTTACTACATACAACGAACTTAGTCTCACTGTTCGACCACCGAGTGGTTACGGCCCAGACAGAAGTTGCATCGTACGGAGTCTTACTGATCGATCAGTTAAGCGATTACAGCCTAGACTGAAGGGAAACGAATCTCGTCCAGTCTTTAGTACCTTGCGGTAACAAAGAAAAAGGGGAGGTGGCCACTGCTGGTCCGCCTCAACCTTCTGTCATCCAATCTGTTTACCCTCAGATTAAGCCACTCCCTAGTGGGCTGTCCCTAATCTTGACAGCAGCGTCTTTGCAGTTTAAACAGGCATTTTGGCATTATTTCCCATCATGGCTCTCCCTCTCCTTATCCCACGCTCTCAGATATTCTCACAATCGAAATATCGGTATCGTAGCAGCCCTGCGGCATTCGGGCCATCTCCCACGCTCATCCAGTCGAACCCTGTCGTTCCAGGAAACACAGCGTGTCTTCGCCTTTCCCGCAGTTCGGACCGTGCACTGCTGCGACTCACCCCTTCGTACCAGTCGGCGCGCCGAAAGCGCATGCTGGTCGTTAAAGAATTGGTTGGGCCAAGCGCATTGTCGCTTCAAGCGACGGCGCACTTCTCATGCATTCTTTTCCTACGCGTCCGAGCTGCTCTTCCCCGAAACGGCCACTGAGGGGACAAGCACGGTCGCGCAGCCGCGACCCCCACGAGCGACGTTCAGCGAAAGGGAAGGGTCTCGTACCAGGAACCCCTGGGGGCCAGCGTGGGAGACCAGCCGCTCAATGGGAGCAGTTTGCTTTCCATTGATAATTGCTGTCCAAGACCATGCAGAGAGAGAGCAGAGAAAGAAGCTTTGTATAGCGTACGGTGCTACGCCGTCCCTTCTGTACGATCGCCTTATGAGCGGCAACATAACAGGCGGGTTCTCCTGTCAGTAGCTGTCCTAGATATAGGTATTCTTCTACGACTTCTAATGTAGGGTTTCCGATCATGAAGCCACGTTTTTTCGCAATGCCACTGAGCACTATCTTTGTTTTCTGCATGTTCATCCTTAACCCTACTTTAGAGCTTTCTCGGCTTAAGTCTTCAATCATCTTTTGCAGTTCGTCGCCATCATTGCTAAAGAGTACTATGTCGTCCGCAAATCGTAAGCTACTTAGATATTCGCCGTTAATCCTTAGCCCTGTCTCGTCCCAGTCTAGTCTTTTGAAGATTTCTCCCAAACATGCAGTAGACAGCATTGGAGAAATTGTGTCTCCTTGTCTGAAACATTCCTGTATTGAGATTTTTCTGCTTTTCTTATGGAGGAGCAGGGTGGCTCTAGAATCTTTAATAGATGTTGGCTGTTTACGTAGCTATCGCATATTCTTTGTCAGCGTAATGCCTCTAGAACTGCTGGTATCTCTACCGAGTCAAAAGCCTTTTCGTAGTCTATGAAAGCCATATAGAGAGGTTTGCTGTATTCCGCAGAGTTCTCGATTACTTTATTTATCACATGAAGGTGGTCTATGGTGGAGTATCTTTTCCTGAACCCTGCTTGTTCTCTTGGTTGATTGAATTCAAGTGTGGCCCTTATTCTATTGGAAAAAACCTTTGTGAAAATTTTGTAAAATGCTGAGAGTAGACCGATCGGCCTGTAGTTACTCAAGTCTTTAACATCTCCCGTCTTATGTAATAGTAGAATATTTGCGTTTTTCCAGCTGACAGGTACACTTGAAGTTTTGGGGCATCTTCTGTATAGTGTCGCGAGCTTTCTAGTTAGGAAGTCTCCTCCGTCTTTGATCAAGTCGGCGGTTATGCCATCTTCTCCAGCCACTTTTCCGCGCGACATGCCCTGATTTGCTTTTCTAACTTCGTCCGCTGTGACGCATGGAATTTCGGTATCCTGATCGGCATTTATTACCCCCATGGTGGGGGGACTCGTATTTGAGCTGTGTAGTTCAGAATATAAGTCCTCAGCCACTTTGATTATATCACTGAAGTTAGTAACGGTGTTGCCCTGCTTATCTTTGACTGAATGCATTATGTTCTTTCCCGCGCAGCCTCCTTTTAGTCGTTTTGATGCTGACTCCTGTTTTCACGGCTTCTTCTATTTCTTTCACGTTATGGTTACGTATGTTCCTGACTCTACTTTTACTGATGAGCTTAGACAGCTCGGAAAATTCTATCATATCTCTTGAGTTAGTTATTCTCATCTGTTGGCGTTGTTTGATTAAACTTTTTGTAGATTCAGAGAGCTTATTTACATCTTGTCTCAGTGCATTAGCGCCTCCTTCGATCGCTGTTTCGGTGATCAGCTTAGTAATGTCTTCGTTCATCTTCTCTATGTCTTCATTTTCTTCCTGTCCTAAAGCCTCATATCTGCTCTAAAGTGCAATCCTAAATTCTTCTGATTTCGCCCTGATGACATCGAGGTTGGCCTTTCTCCGCGTGATTAACATTGTCCTTGTCCGCTTCAGGTTGAGGGTTATCTTCGCCCTTACTAGTCTGTGGTCAGTAATTCTGACCTTATTAACCACTTCCATCTCTTGTACTATACTTGGATCACTGCATATAATGAAATCTATTTCGTTTTCTGTTTCTCCGTTGGGGCTTTTCCATGTCCACTTTCTGTTCTCACGTTCTCTAGAGAAAGTATTCATAACACGGAGGTGATTTCGTTCTGCGAATTCTACGAGCATCTCTCCTCTGCTGTTTCTATCACCTTCGCCGTAGTTGCCGACCGCCTGTTCTCCTCGTAGATTTTTTTTCCTATTTTCGCGTTGAAGTCCTCCATGACAGTTCTATATTGGGTGTATATTTGGCGTATATTGGGTTGTTCATTGCCGTTTCAACATCCTAATAGAACTATTCTGAAGCCTCGTCCGGACGACATAACCGTATGGCTAACGGGCGGAAGCGGCGGCCACACTGAAGAGATTTTACAGCAAGCAGTCAATACCGTAGAGAGATACGTGAAGAACAAAGGCCTAAACTGCTCTCCCCATAAATCGGAGCTGCTGTAAATAGACCTACAAGCAAAGGACGGAAGAGCACTCAAGAACGGCCGAACATAATCATCTCGGCAGGGGGTGTGGGGTTACCAGCAGCGACCTCGCCGCTAGCAACACCATGCCGTGGTGTTCGGGCACATGACGAGCACAGAATGGGGCCGTCGCGTCCGCGCTCGCTCAACTCAAGCCATGCGCTGCCGCGCACGTGAGCCCGCGGCCCGCCTCGAGGTAGAACATCAAGGATCGGCGGACGCGCCGAAAGACAACATTAGGCGTCACTCTCCGAGCATGGTAGTTTAATAACAGGTGTGGGCGTTTATTAAGGACGTCTTCACCATCTGTATTTTATCATCATCACCATGCGTTCTGTGTATCTTCTTCATCGCTGGTGTGTGATCATCATCATAGTGTTTTGCGCCCAGCACGTTGGCATCATCAAGCGACCTGCCGAGCTACTGAGAATAAACGTCGTCCAAACCGAGGCCTCATACGTGGTGGAGGTGCTGGGTACAGGTTAATTATATAAACAAAACAGGCCGATCAAACTTCGAATTAAATACGAATAAAGGACAACGACAATCAATACAATACGTAACACAACACACAAAGACCATGCAGGGGAGTAACCACCTAATCCTCAGCCAGCGCACCTGTGACCACGCGCCCCCAGAAAAGGAATATAGAAGGAAAAGGACATATAGATGGGTGCCGATCGCAGGCCGCCGCCTGCGATCGAATTTCCGAATTCCAGCGAGTTCCCTCCCCGTACAGAGGCTGGAAAGGTTTTTCTAGTGTCGGGAACGGGCCCCCTTTCCCTAAGCGCCGGTGAAACCAGTTCGGGTGCTCGATGAGTGGGTAGATGGGGGCGCTGCTGCTCTCAGGCAGGTGTGTGCCGGAGCAGTCAACGGAATGCAGACCAAAGTCGCTAGTTTGCTGTAGCACGTGTGTTGGCGATGTATACCTTGTTCCTGCGGTATTTTTACGTTGACGCCGCACTGCTACGACCTGATGCGACGCAACGTGCTGGACCTCTGTGACAAGGCCTTCAGAAAAAAAGAGGACAGTGTGTTCCTTGTTGTAGAGGCGGTTACAAGTCAACAGAATAGGTTTCGTTGTTGCAAGCTCCGTCTGACCCTGTTCGCCTGAAGGAATGGGCTAGGAATATCAAGATGGACGACAAGGCGCTCACGGATACCTGCATTGTGTTCTCGCCGCTTCGACAAGCGAGTTATTCAGAGAACGTTCAGGCAAGTAATTAACGAAGAGGGTGTCGAGATGAACCGCGAACGTCCAGCGCTTACGGAGGAGGCTGTTCCCACAATTTTTCCTGACGCACCATATTTCACGAAGAAGCTACCGAAAAATGGTGCAGAAAAAAATCTGAGCAACAGCTATATACCACCGGCGAAGTGCAGAGCTCTGAACAACGACCCACCCGAAGCCGCCGAAGCACGTACCTGCTGCACCGATGAAACGCCGCAAAGGCCGCGCCCGTTCGGGGAAATTTAGTTACCGTCGGCATTCCGCAGCAAGATTCAGCTCCCATGTGATGCCACTGCTTTGTGCTTCGCGTGGCACACCGGCACGGAGCCGTGTGACGTCCGTGTCTGACGTACGTTACGTTTTCGACGTCCATGGAAGCTGCTGCGACGCACGAACTTGCATACTTGCCGCTTATTTTGCCGTGGTGTTAAGATGGACGAGTTTTGCGTAAACAACGAGTTAGATGCTGCCCTGGGGTTGAAGGTCGACGCAATGCTACTTTGTCCAGGGTGTGGCATTGAGCCTGTCACCAATGCTCAGTGCGTGCTTTCTGGTGTCACTTTTCCCCTTGAAGAAAAAAAGAGATTCCGTTTTATTATGGTCGTGGCCAGGGTGTCGGAACGAAATGTTTTTCGTTCCGGTTTTCGTTTCGTTCCACAGAAAAAAGTTCCGTTCCGTTTTTGTTCCGGAACGAAAAATAAACGTTCCGTAACGGTTCATAACGTTTTTCTTTTTTTCAATAATATGAAGGAGCAAAATACTTAATATTAAAAGTACCTTTTAAAAACAGGAAAAAATACTGAACTAATACATAGAAATGCAATAATAATTGTTGGGATTTTACGCCCCGAAGCCACGGTGTGACTGTGAGGGAAGTCGCAAAAAGTTTCGAAGCAAGGACACAACAAAGACTTGGCATTTATTTTTCCTCGAGTTTGAATCCCGCATTTTCGTCAAGGGGGGGCACACGATTTCAGAAGCAGCAGGTCATCAAGTGTACTCGCCGATAAGCGAGACCGCTGCTCTGACAAAACGAACTTGAGTGCCGAAAATGCCCTTTCAACGCTGACTTGTGTTGTGTGGCTGGGACACCAAGGGCCACTTGTGCTAACATCTACAGCTCCGGTTGCCGCCCTTTGCGCTCGTCCCAAAATTTCAACACATAAGCGACGACAAAGCCCTCTCTCTCCACGACGACCTGTGTGAGAGGCACGCGAAACTCCGCTTGAATTTAGTACAAACAGCTATGGTTGCCACTTTCTTGGATTCCTGCATTATTTCAACGCATCTTTCCTTTGAAATACCTGCCCGAGATGCGAGCTGACGTTGACCCCTGAGTTATGCATTATTGCTCACGTTGCATGGCCTCGGTTGTTCCGGATCGCAAGGTTTTCCCGTGAACCGAAAAACGATAAAAAATATTTCGTTTTTGCTCCGGAACGAAATAATAAATAACGTTCCGGTTATGTTTTCGTTCCGGTCAAAAATATCGTTTTTTTCGTTTTTCGTTTTCGTTTTTCGTTCCGTTCCGACACTCTGGTCGTGGCCTTCATCACTCTGGGTCAAGCAGCAGGGTGAAAGGGACGAACTTCAACTACGCAGAAACATCCCAAGCACGCGGTCTCGTTGCTCTCCGTTGCACTGCTGTTTTAACTGTGGTTCAACTCGCTCAAACCAAAGTTTTATTTCATCAACAGTCGTTTTAACATGCTCGGTAATTTTGAAAGCTACTGGGACCTCATACGTGATTGTGTCCCTGTTCTTTCGTACTTGCATTCCCCTGGAAAAGATATCCCGGAGTAGCGGCCGATGGAACACACTCCGAACTTGCGAGCGCCCGCCGAAAAGCGCACCCCCCTGCGGGCGCTGGAGACATCTACCGGAGCATAGCAAGATATTCCACATGGCTCGCGCCTTTCACGACACTAGGAAAACCTTCTAGCCTCTATACTCCCAGCATTTCCAAAAACCCCAAACGCGCAAACCTCTGAGAACTTGCCAGCTGTCCAATGAGCGACTGGCCACGAGCCATGTGGGCAAAGCGGGAGGCCGTCCACAGTGATGGGCCGCTGCTCCGTCCAGCTGGGAGAGGGGGATGTATGGGCATGCTAAGGAAAACAAGGCGCCTTGCGGGACACGCAGCCCCCGATCCCCACAGGGGTCAACGAATTCCCCTAGTACAACAGCTAAGAGTACTGGGACTCCGAATATCCGAGAACGGACACAACAGGGAAGAAATGGGAATTAGGAACGGACACAATACACAGTAGTCATGGGGGATTTCAACGCAAAAGTAGGGACAAAACAAAGTGGGGAGCAGGCGATTGGCAACTACGGCGTCGGCCATAGGAATAACCGTGGGGAAATGCTAGTACAATTTGCCGAAAGAAACCGACTCCGAATAATGAACACGTTTTTCAAGAAACACAAGAATAGGAAGTGGACGTGGAAAAGCCCTAACGGGGAAACAAAGAATGAAATCGACTTTATAATGTGCGAACAACCAGGTATAATTCAAGACACAGAAGTAGTGGGGAAGGTAAAATGCAGCGATCACAGATTAGTAAGAGCAAAGATTGTACTTAACCTAAAGAAAACAAGAACTAAATTATTTACTAGAAAAAAATGTAATTTAGAGGTAATCAGATCCAAGAACGAAGAATTTAAAGTAGCCCTAAGCAACAAGTTCGAGGCCTTAGACGAAAACGGTGACGATGTAGAGGAAATGAACAAAACCATAACGAAAACAATCCTTGAAACAGCGATAGAAGTCGGGGGTACAACAACTAAGCAAACAACAAGTAAGTTGTCCCAATCTACCAAGGACTTAATAAAAAAACGCCAACAAATGAAAGTAACTTCGCCAAAAGATAAGATTGAATTCGCAGAACTATCAAAATTGATCAATAAAGCCAGGCAAAGAGATGTAAGAAACTTTAACACGAGAGAAATAGAGAAAGCTGTAGAGAAAGGCACCAGCATTAAAATGGTCAAAAAGAAACTGCACTTAGGGCAAAACAAAATGCATGCGCTAAAGGATAAACAAGGTAACG
Source organism: Hyalomma asiaticum (assembly GCA_013339685.2). Classification (NCBI taxonomy): domain Eukaryota; kingdom Metazoa; phylum Arthropoda; class Arachnida; order Ixodida; family Ixodidae; genus Hyalomma; species Hyalomma asiaticum. The sequence goes on along the minus strand of CM023490.1, from coordinate 73,141,966 downwards.
TTATCAACAGTTTCAACGAAATAGTAAAAGTAGCAGAAGATTTCTACTCTGCACTGTACAGTTCTCAGACAGACCATACAACCTTAATAGAAATAGAATCTGAGGAGGACAATGAAATTCCATGTATAACCGCTGACGAAGTCAAAAGAGCTGTCAAAGGCATGTCCTGCGGTAAAGCAGCTGGTGAAGATGGTATAACAGCCGACTTGATTAAAGACGGAGGAGATATCTTACTTGAAAAACTTGCATCGCTCTTCACGAAATGTGTCAAGACGTGTAATATACCACGCAGTTGGAAAAATGCGAATATAATCCTTATCCACAAGAAAGGTGACATAAAGGAGTTAAAGAATTATAGACCAATTAGCCTACTCCCAGTAATATACAAGCTATTTACAAAAGTAATTTCTACGAGGATAAGAGAAACACTCGACTTTAATCAACCCAGAGAACAAGCTGGTTTTAGGAAAGGTTACTCGACAATGGACCACAGCCACGCTATCAACCTAGTAATTGAGAAGTACGCGGAATATAACAAACCTCTTTATATGGCGTTTATCGACTACGAGAAAGCATTTGACTCGATAGAAATACAAGCAGTTCTAGAAGCTCTACGTAGACAAGGGGTACCTGACATATACGTGAAAACCATCAACAACATATACAAAGATTGCACAGCCGCACTACTCCTACATGAGAAAAGCAGAGAAATCCCGATCGGGAGAGGCGTGAGACAGGGAGATACGATATCCCCGATGCTATTCACTGCATGTTTAGAGGAAATCTTTAACCGTCTAGACTGGGAAGACAAGGGAATTCGAATAGACGGAGAATATCTCAGCAATTTAAGATTCGCAGACGACATTGTGCTATTTAGCAAAGATGGAGACGAACTACAAAACATGATTGATGACCTAAAGAGGGAAAGTATTAAAATTGGATTAAGAATGAATAGGCAAAAGACCAAAGTTATGCTCAATAGCCTAGCTAAGGAACAGAAATTTAAAATCAACAATGAACCCTTACAATGTGTAAACGAATACGTATACCTGGGACAGTTAGTAACAGGAACTCCTAACCATGAAAAAGAAATTCTCCGTAGAATAAGGTTGGGCTGGAGCGCATTCGGAAGGCATTATGAAATCATGACTGGAAACTTACCGCTCTCACTAAAACGACAAGTATTCACTCACTGCATTCTCCCAGTACTAACGTACGGCGCAGAAACGTGGAGGATAACGAAAAAACTAGAGATAAAACTAAGGAGCACGCAACGTGCAATGGAAAGAAAAATGTTGGGGGTAACGCTAAGAGATAAAAAACGAGCGGAATGGATCAGAGAACAGACAGGAATAGCCGATATTATTATATCAATTAAAAGAAAGAAGTGGACCTGGGCAGGACATGTCATGAGGAGGAAAGATAACAGATGGACAGTAAGAGCAACGGAATGGATACCAAGAGAGGGAAAACGTAACAGAGGCAGGCAAAAGATTAGATGGAGCGATGAAATTAAAGAGTTTGCAGGCATAAAGTGGAACCAACTCGCTCAGGATAGGGTGGATTGGAAATCGTTGGGAGAGGCCTTCGTCCTGCAGTGGACCTAAACAGGCTGGTGATGATGATGATGATGAATAACAGTTCCCAGCAAACCACCAGGTTGATTCGAAGAATCGCCAGCAAGACCTATGGCATGAAGCAACACACCCAAGTGCGGCTCATGCAAGCCTTCGTCATCAGCCGTATAGTATATGTGACCCTATACCTCAAGTTGCAAGTGGCAGAAAAACAGAAGATAGAATGTATAATCAAACGGGCATATAAGCAGGCCCTCGCCCTGCCAAGAACTGCGTCTAACAAGAACTTCGAAGCGTTAGGAATGCACAACACGCTAGACGAACTCGTCGAGGGTCATACGATAGCCTAATACGAGAGATCGCGTTAAGTAACACGGGAAGATACATACATGTGTGCTCGGCAAAGTGCAGAGAAGTGTGATATCCCAACACTTAGCAACAGATGTCATCATCATACCCCGTTACCCAGAAACATGCACCCAGAGCATCACCGGGCGCGGAGGAATGCAAGAGCGAATCCCTCCACGAGACGTTTCAAAATGACCCGGATGTTGCCTACGTAGAGGCGGTGGAATACGCAGACGGTCAACATATGGCGGGGGTCGCCTTAAATCAAGCGGGCCACCCGCTTGCCAGCTCGATCACAATTACAGGAATTTCGGAAATTGCGGAGGAAGCGGCCATAGCACTGGCACTCGCCTCCACAACGGACAGCGTGGTAATCAGTGACTCCAAAAACGCAATTCATAACTTCGCTAAGGGTACGCTCTCGAAAGAGGCACTAAGGGTCATGGCTAATTTCCTCAGGGAGCGTGACGGTCGCGTCATATTGTCACGCGGTCGTGACGCACGCAGCACTCAAGGCGAAGCACGCAGAACTCAAGCGATGTCAAGCGAACTGTTTATTGGGCGAACGTGTGCTCAGCAAAAGAAAGCCAATGACAATGCACAGCAATAGCGGCGTGAACAGTCGTCGGTCGACGGGAAGACTGACTAGCGACGCAACGCCCCGGCTTTTATACACACGTAATAACGCGTTCTCGCATTAGCTCTAGATTTAAAAAAGACACTGAAATGCACGCGTAAGGCATGCCAAGTTTCAAGAATGGTCGTCACGGTTCCCGAATTGACATGCAAAATAATTCCTGAAGAAAACCAGCTGAAAACACACGGGCACAGAAGAAGAAGGCGCACAGGACGTGTGTTTTCAGCTGGTTTTCTTCAAGAATCATGCACCAACTGGCCCAACTGTCGACGCTCATGCAAAATAAACGTGGCCTGCGTTGCGCGTAACAGAAAGCGATAACGGCGCTCCCGCAAACAATGACAGCAAGCGCGCCATTCACGGGAAGGTGATAACGGCGTTCTCTTTTAAACAAACGAAAACAACCGCACGTGTCACTACCCCCCTCTGAAAAGCAGCATCCCGATGCTAAAAACAAAACATGCAAGTAAGAGTACATGCAATAAATCAACAATACGTCCCAGTTAATCAGCGCGCATAATAAGGTTTCAATCGCACCACGTGTACAGCTTCAGGTCGTGCACGGCACCGCTGGGATGACGTTAAGCCATCGCGCACGACCTCATAGTCCAGTTCACCACAACAACCTTGTAGGGTCTAAAGTAGCGACGCAAGAGCTTCTCACACAGTCCGCGTCGTCGTATTGGCGTCCAGACCAAGACGAGGTCGCCGGGTATTCGTTGTGGCGTCGTTGAAGGTTGCAGTGGCGCCTGTCGACTGTCTGCTGGTTCTTGATACGCAGGCGAGCGAGCTGTCTAGCTGCTTTAGCGCGCTCCAAATAGACGGCAACGTCGACGTATTGTTTCTCGGTGCCAATTGATAGCATGGCGTCCGGCGTCGTTATTGGGCTCCGTCCGTAGACAAGCTTGTATGGCGTAAGCTGCGTAGTTTCTTGCACGGCTATTTTGTACGCGAAGGTGACATACGGAAGTATGGTGTCCCACGTCTTGTGTTCGACGTCGACGTACATGGCCAGCATGTCGGCGATGGTCTTATTTAGATGCTCGGTGAGGCAATTCGTTTCCGCTTCGTAGGCGGTGGTTCGGCGGTGACTTGTGTGACTGTACCACAAGATCGCCTGAGTTAGGTCAGCCGTAAACGCCGTACCTGTGTCGATGATGAGGACCTCTAGGGCGCCGTGACACAGGACGATGTTCCCAATGAAGAACTAGACGACCTCGGCGGTACTACCCTTGGGCATGGCCCTTGTTTCGGCATAGCGGGTGAGATATTGAGTCGCTACGACGATCCATTTATTGCCAGAAGTCGACGTCGGTAACGGCCCCAGTAAGTCCATGCCGATTTGCTGGAACAGCCGTCGAGGTGTTTCGATGGGTTGCAGAAGTCCACCTGGCCTAGTTGTCGGCGTCTTGCGTCGCTAACAATCTCTGCATGTCTTTACGTAATGGGCGACGTCGGCAGTCAGGCGAGGCCAATAGTACTTCTCTTAAATTCTTGATAGTGCACGGGAAAGATCGAGGTGTCCGGCTGTCGGGTCGTCGTTTAGAGCTTGCAGAACCTCCGGACGTAACGATGAATGCACTACAAGGAGGTGGTCGGCTCGGAGCGACGAGAAATTCTTCTTCAGGAGAACGTTGTTCCTCAGGAAAAACGAAGTCAGTCCTCGGCGGAATACCTTTGGCACGGCGACAGTCTTGCCTTCCAGGTAGTCCAAGAGACTCTTGAGCAATGAATGAGTCAACTCGTTGGCATTCCGCGAGGTCGTCGGCACTTATGAGTCCCAAGAAAGAGTCATCGTCCTGGTCACCCTGGGTGGCGTCGGAGTGCTTTCGTCCGCTCTTGTAGAAGACGGTGGTGTCAAATTCTCGCAGTCTAAGACTCCATCGTGCGAGGCGTCCTGATGGATCTTGCAAGTTAGCTACCTAATAGAAGGCGTGGTGGTCACTCGCTACTATGAAAGGCCTGTCGAACAGGTAGGGGCAGAACATTGATGTAGCCAAGATTATGGCGAGGCATTCCTTTTCCGTGAAGGAATAATTCGTTTCCGCCTTCGAAAGTGACCGGCTAGCGTACCTGATATGCCTTTGAAGTCCATCGGTCTTCTGCACGAGCACGGCGCCGAGCCCTGTGCTGCTTGCGTCCGTGGGAATTTCGGTGTCGGCTTATTCGTCGAAGTGCGCCAGGCGTCGCTTTTGCAGGCGTCACTTTAGTTCTTGAAATGCGTCGATTTGTGGCGTTTCGAATTTGAAGTCGACGTCGGCCTTCGTGAGGTACGTCAGCGGCTCCGCAATCCACGAAAAGTTCTTGACGAAGCGCCTGTAATAAGCGCAGAGAGCAAGAAATCGGCGCACCGCTTTCTTGTTGGTGGGCGGAGGAATGTTGGCGATCGCAGCTGTTTTCGTCGGATAAGAGCGTACTCCCGACTTGCTAATAAAGTGGCCAAGAAACAACAGCTCCTCGTATGCGGAGTGGCACTTTTGTGGCTTCAGGGTAAGTCCGGAGGCTTTGATTACTTGAAGAACAGCTTCGAGGCACCGGAGGTGTTCCTCGAAGTTGGAAGCAAACACAACTACGTCGTCCAAGTAGACGAGGCAGGTCTGCCACTTCAAGCCTGCCAATACTGTGTCCATAACACGTTGGAACTTCGCAGGCGCCGAGCAAAGACCAAAGGGCATGACCTTCAACTCGAGCAGGCCGTCTGGTGTTATGAAGACAGTCTTCTTTCGGTCTCTCTCGTCTACTTCGATTTGTGAGTAGCCGGTTTTCAGGTGCATCGAAGAAAAATACCTTGCGTTGTAGTGCCAATCTAAGGCATCGTCTATGCGTGGGAGAGGATACCTCTCTTTCTTCGTGATCTTGTTCAGGCAACGATAATCGACGCAAGAACGTAGGGTTACATCCTTGTTCTTCACTAACACTACGTGTGGTACCGCGGACTCGTACACGGATGAATGATGTCGCCACGCAGCATTTCGTCGACTTGTTGCTTGATAGCCTCACGTTCCCGTACCGAAACTCTGTAGGGGCTCTGACGGGGAGGACGGGCACATTCGTCGGTTATGATACGATGCTTCCCGAGAGGGGTCTGACGAAACCTCGATGACGACGAGAAGCAGTCCTTGTATTGCTGGAGTAAGGCCTTGAGCTCTTTTTGTTCCTGCCAGGAAAGGCCTTGACTGACGTCGAAGGCGGGCGCGGACACTGCGGTCGTCGTTGCGGGTCTCCGACAATCGGTGAGGGCGAAGGCATTGTTTACTTCCACAAATTCACTTAGGTGCACAACCGTCGTACCCCTATTCAGGTGCCTGTACACGTTGCAGAAGTTCGTCACCGTTACCTTCGCTTCCCCGTTCCGCAGGTTGGCTATGCCTCTTGCGACGCACATATGACGATTTAGGAGCAAATGCTGGTCGCCTTCGATAACGTCTTGTAAGTTGGCAGGGGCTTTGGTGGCGACTGAAATGACGCTCGAAAGTGGCCGGATGGATACCTGTTCTTCTGTCACATTCGAGGCATGATAAGCGACGTTGCTATGTGACGGCATTGCACTATCCGTGGACAGCGTGATTGACCTGGATCTTAGGTCGATGACTGCGCCGTGCTGGTCCAGGAAATCCATGCCTAAAATGACATCTCGGGAGCATTGCTGCAGGACCACAAAGCTCACCGAATACCTCTGGCTGTCAGTCGTGACTCTTGCCGTGCAGGTTCCAGTTGGTGTAATAAGGTGGCCCCCTGCTGTTCGGATATCTGGTCCTTCCCAGGCAGTCTTTACCTTCTTCAGCTTGGCGGCGAAAAGACCACTGATGACGGAGTAATCGGTGCCGGTATCGACTAAGGTGGTGACGCTGTAGCCGTCGATAACCACGTTATCGATAACCACGTTAATTAGGTCGGGGCGTCGGATCGCGGCTGCGTCGGCTTGCTCCGGCGCTGCTAGGTCGCGTCGGCGGTAAGGCTTTTTCGTGAAGACTCTGGTCAGGCGGCGTGCTAAGACTACGTCAGGAGGGTTCATGCGTAAAGGTCGTCGCCGTCGGCGGCAGCGGTGGAGGAGGTTCTTCGGAATTGCGTCGTGCATCAACCGCACCTCCATCGGTTGCTGCCTTTAGTTTCCCGGATGAGGGCTTCGAGATGGGCCCCGAGTGGTGCCGGTGTACTGGCGGTGATCCGGGGAGACGTAGCGGCCAGGCGAAAGTGAACGGAATGGTCGTCGTCGTTGCCACTGCGATCCGGCGATGTTGTCGGCGATGTCGCGAGGTCCTCACCTTGGTGCGCACGCGGCGTATTCATGTCGAAGCCACGCAGTCCCATCTCACGGTACCGGCAGTAGCGGTATGTGTGCCCGGCTTCGCCACAGTGGTAGCATAGTGGGCGGTGGTTCGGGGTTAGCGAAAGGCAGTTTTCCTCGGCGCGCGCTGGACTACTGGCGAGCGGGATGGCGTCAGAGGTGGCGGTGGTGGCTGGCGACAAAACTGCGGAGGCGTTGGGTCCTCGCGTTGGTAAGGAGCGGGGGCAGCTCGGCGTGCAGCAGCGGCGTAGGTCATCGCCTGCGGTTGCGGTGTCGGTAGTTCGGGAACACTCAGAGAGCGCTGTACCTCCTCGCAAACGATGTCTTCAAGGTAAGCGACTTGGAGCTGAGACGACGAGACCATACGCGCAGTTCCTCGCGAACAATAGCCCTTATGTCGTCGCGTAGCTCGTCGGGACCGAGTCCTTGGACTTCTGCGATGTATGGGGACATGCACCGATTGTATTGGCGGGTACGCATTTCAAGGGTCTTCTCAATGGTAGTAGCCTTGCAGAGGAACTCTTGGACCGCCTGCGGGGGGGTTTCTTATTAGTCCGGCGAAGAGCTCCTGCCTCACTCCTCGCATGAGGAGGCGAACCTTCTCCTCGGACATGTCGGCGTCACCATGGCGGGATAGTCACGTCATATCTTCCGTAAACACGGTTAAATTTTCATTCGGGACCTGCACCCGAGTCTACAGCAGTGATGCGGCAATTTCCTTACGCACGACGCTGCAAAAGTATGCAGGAAAGCAGCGCGGAAGTTGTCCTATGTTGGAGGCGTTGACTCTCGTTTCTCGAACCAAGTCCTTGTGGCGTCTTACAAGCAGAAATACACATGGCGCAGCTTATCTTCGGCGTCCTACTTATTAAGGGCTGCGACACGGTCGGAGATGTCTAGCCAGCTTTCCGGGTCCTCGTATGACGATCCGCGGAATGTACGTGGCTCTCTGGGCTGGTGCACGACCACGGTTGCCGAAGATCTTGCTTCCGTCATCGTGGATGCTGGTTTCATTGCAGCCCTTGTCTTCTTGTCCTTATCGGGAAGCGGCAGGTATTCTGGCGGGAGTCCTTGTTGTCTGCGACTAGCTCGAACGACCGGGTTGGTGTCGTCCTGCTGGTGGCTTGGGCTTGGCTCAGGGCTGGAAGGGGGGTGGCTTACATGGACCGAGAAGCTCCTACACCAGATGTCGCGTGGTCGTGACGCACGCAGCTTTCAAGGCGAAGCACGCAGAACTCAAGCGATGTCAGGCGAACTGTTCATTGGGCGAACGTGTGCCCAGCCAAACAGGTCAATGAAAATGCACAGCAATAGCGGCGTGAATAATCGTCGGTCGACGGAAAGACTGACAGTGGAATTCCAGAAGACACTCAAATGTACGCGTCAGGCATGCAAGTTTGAAGAATGATCGACACGGTTCCCGAAGTGGCGGCCTGCGTTGAGCGTAACAGAAAGTGATAACGGCGCTCCCGCAAACAATCACAGCAAGTGCGCGATTCACGGGAAGGCGATAACGGCGTTCTCTTTTAAACAAACGAAAAGAAGTGCACGTGCCTATATGGACGGACGCCCACTCCTCCCTCCCAAGCAACGAAACCGCACACGCCCTAGATCGAGATTTAGCAATCCGAGCAAGGGACAGGAACAACGCGGGGCCCGAGTGAGGAGAGAGACCACGTGGTAAAATTTAATGAAATAACCAAGCATTACAGAATAGGAAGGCAGTATTACCCCCAGCACACACCTCATTAAGTACACAGCAAGCGACAACATGATGCCTGATACAAAGAAACACATGTTGTTGTTATGTGGGGTTTAACGTCCCAAAACCAGCTCTGATTGTGAGAGGTGCTGTAGTGGAGGGCTCCGGAAATTTTGACCACCTGGGGTTCTTTAACGTGCACTGACATCGCACAGCACACGGGCCTCAACAATTCGCCTCCCTTGAAATGCAGCCGCCGCAGCCGGGATTCGATCCCGCGAACCTCGGATCAGCAGCCGAGTACCATAGCCACTAGACCACCGTGGCGGGGCAAAGAAACACATTCCCGAACCAATCGCGCATAACCGTTTTTATCCGGACCTCTACTCACAAAGATGCAACGCCTGCAATCAGCGGGCGCACCTCAGCCACTTCATCTGGGCTTGCCCCAACATAGTGGGGATGCAAAACAATACGTACACTAACAGGTAGCAGTGGGAAACCGCGCTGCTGAGCTGAAACAGCGAGGACCAACGTCAAGTTATCAGGGAAGCCCAAGATGCTGCTAGGACCCAACGGCTCCTGGCCGCCATCTAGTCAGGGGAGATAAAGCTCCTTGGACCGTTGCCGTTGACGTAAAAGTTTTCATCGCCATCATCTCTAATAAAAGAGCACGCAGCTTACGCCGGCAACGCGCTCGGTTGATGCCAATATTGTTACGTGAAGGCAATGAGTATATTTACAATACGCTTTAGCGTAAAACAAGATGGCTCGGCTTGCGATAGCCTCAACAACAACTCGTCGTCTTCTTTGATGGCGCTCTCAAGACTTGCTCCTGCATTACATCTTGTAACACGACTCCCTGCTGCTGATGCACCGTCTCGGTGCTTGTTAAGGTGCAGGTGAGCGGTACAGTTTGAGGCGGGAGACATGGGCGATGTCTGTGGACAGTGGAGCAAGGCCAGAGGAAGGGTCGAGGGGGCCTACCTCGTAGGTGACGTTTGTTACCCGGCGTAACACACGGTATGGTCCTGCGCACCGGGAAAGCAGTTTTTCGGAAAGTCCAACGCGTCGAGTTGGAGTCCACAACAGTACAAGGTCCCCCGGGGTAAAGGAGACGTCTCGATGAAGGGAGTCATAACACTGCCTCTGGTGGTGTTGCGATGCTGTAAGGCGCTGTCGAGCAACCTGACATGCTTGACGAGCTCGGGTGATAGCGTCACGAGCGTATTCCGTTGGCGAATCGACTGCGGCTGGAAAGACGGTATCGAAGGGTAAGGTTTGGTGGCGCCCGAAAAAAAGATAAAAGGGTGAAAAACCGGCGGTATCGTGGCGGGAGGAATTGTACGCGAATGTAACAAAGGGCAAGGCAACGTCCCAGTCCTGATGGTCAGCCGAAACATACACAGACAGCATATCAGTTAGGGTTCGGGTGAATCGTTCAGTGAGGCCGTTAGTTTGTGGGTGGTAAGCAGTCGTAAATTTATGTTTTGTAGATCATCAATAACCCTGGAGCGAAAATAGCGGCCACGATCCATGAGGAGTTGACGAGGGGCACCATGGTTTAGGACGACGTCATGTAGGAGGAAATCGACAACGTCCGTAGCACAGCTGGTGGGGAGAGCCCGTGTGATCGCGTATCGGGTTCAGTGGTCGGTTGCGACAGCTATCCATCGATTTCCGGAAGCAGAGGTTGGGAAAGATCCAAGAAGGTAGACCAACTCGGAAGAAGGGCTCGGAGGGAATGTCAAGCGGCTGAAGCAGTCCAGCGGGACGCATGGGTGGTTTTTTCCGACGTTGGCACAAATTGCATGTGGCGACATAGCAGCGGACAGAGCGACATAGCAGCGGACCGGGCCATTAGAATCGACGCCGTACACGGTCGTATGTCTGAGAGACTCCAAGGTGACCTGCTATAGGGGCGTCATGCAGCTGGCTGATAACGCTCCAACGGAGGTGAGATGGGATGGCCAGCAGCAGTTCACGTCCATTCGTGTGGACGTTGTGACGATACAACGTGGCGGCCATAAGCACGAAGAGGTGAGTGGAAGGATCTGGTGTCGCAGACTGCAATTTGTGAATAAGGTCACGTAAGGCGCCATCTTGGCGCTGCTCATCACGAATATTGCTTAGAGGGGTGAGCGAAAGACACGCTGGCGCTTCATCCAAAGCCTCGTGAGGATCCACTGGATAGCGAGACAAACAGTCAGCGTCATGGTGCAATCGGCGAGATTTTTAAGAAACCGAGTAGTTGCATTCCTGGAGTCGTAAGGCCCAGTGGCCAAGGCGTCCAGTAGGATCCTTCAAGGATGACAGCCAGAAGAGTGCGTGATGATCGGTGGTGACAGTGAAATGCCGCCCATGTCAGTTACCGACAGCCCACACGAGCGCGAGACACTCCCTTTCAGTAATTGAGTAGTTTATTTCGGCTGGGGAAAGAAGACGGCTGGCATAGGCGATAAGACGAGCATGCCCGGTCTGACGCTGAACAAAAACTGCGCCGATTCCGTGACCGCTGGCATCGGTGCGGACTTCTGTAGGGGCAGAAGGGTCGAAGAGGGCCAATACAGGTGGGGTTAACAACCGGATGAGCGTAGAGAACGCCGTAGCCTGCGGAGCGCCCTAGGAAAATGAAGTGTCTTTCTTAAGTAGGTCTGTGAGAGGACGCGCGATATCTGCAAAATTGTGCACAAAACGTCTGAAGTAGGAACGCAGGCCAAGGAAGCTCCGAACATCCTTAGCGCAGGTGGTTACGGGGAAGTGTTGGACTGCTCGAACTTTGTCAGGATCGGGGCGAGTACCAGAAGAATCGACGAGGTGCCCCAGCACGGTAAGTTGCTGTCGCCCAAAGTGACACTTGACGAGTTAAGCTGGAGGCCTGCTTTGCGAAAAACAGAAAGGATGGAGCAAAGGCGGTCGAGGTGCGAGGTCGAGGTCGGCGAAAACACAATGACACCATCAAGATAACAGAGATAGATGGACCACTTAAATCCGTGTAAGAGGGTGTCCATCATGCGCTCAAAGGTGGCTGGAACGTTCCATAAACCGAACGGCATGACCTTAAACTGGTAAAGGCCACCTGGGGTCAAAAAAGCGGTCTTGTCACGGTCCATGTCATCGAAGGTGATATGCCAGTATCCTGATCGAAGGTCGATTGGTGAAAAATATTTGGTGTCGTCAAGGCAATCCAGGGCGTCGTCGATGCGTGGCAGCGGGTAGGCGTCCTTTTTAGTGACCTTGTTTAGCTGCCGATAGTCCACGCAAAATCGCCAACTGTTGTCCTTCTTCTTGACAAGGACCACAGGGGATGCCCATGGACTAGAGGACGGCTCGATTATATCTTTGGCAAGCATCTTGTCGACTTCCTTTTGGATGACGTCGCGCTCAGTTGGAGACACGCGGTACGGACGGCGGTGGATCGGTAGGGCATCACCGGTGTTAATGCGATGCTTCACGGCAGACGTTCGACCTAGCGGATGGTCACAAAAGTCGAAGACATCGCAGCATGAAGCAAGGAGGCGGAAGAGCGCGTCAGCTTGGCAAACGGTCGGGTGCAATCATTTTCTTAAGGTCAGCAGACGAATGGGGCGTAACTTACATGGCGTCGGAGCGGTCATCCTGTGCGGACAAAGAGGGCGTCAGCATGGCGAGGGCAATTCCACGAAGAAGCATTTGTAGACTCACGCTAAAATTCAGCACAGGGATGTAAGCACGGTTTTCGTGAAAGTTAACAATAGTGTTCGGGAAGGCAACACTGTGTGTCAAGAGAACGTCTGTAATGGGTGCGAGCACATAGTCACCGTCGGGCACGGGTGAAGAGGGTGCTAATGTATGGTTATGGGCACGGGTGAAGAGGGCGCAAGTGATGGTTTGAGGCGACAGACGGACATGTTCAGCACAGCACAGGCGATTCGGGGTAGGACTAGGCGGATCAGTTGGGCATGGTAGGTCAAGTTGCAGATGCCAGCTGAACAATCAATGAGGGCAGAGTGGGCGGACAAGAAGTCGAGACCGAGAATGAGTTCATGGGTGCAATGGGTCAGTACCGTGAACAGAACCGATGTTTGGTGGCCGGCAACACTAACACATGCTGTACAAAGGCCAACGACGGCGGCTGTACCACCGTCGGCAACACGAACAGCATGTGAAGGGGCTGGAGTGAGGACTTTTTTCAAGCGCTCACGGACGTGAGGGCTCATGACAGAGATATGGCCGCCGGTATCAATCAAAGCTGTAACAGGTAAGCCATCCACTTCAACATCGATCAAGTTCTGGTTAGTAGGGAGCGTCAATAGAGGAATTTGAGGGCAGGTTGTACCAGCAGCGTCACCTCCAGGAGCTGCACCCGTTAGTTTCCCGAAGGAAAGCGGCGAGGTTAGGACGGAGAAGGTGAACGCCGAGGCGGCGGGGACCTGTATACTCTACGTCGCGGTGAGGGCGAGCAGCTGTACTGGCCGGGGGTCGCAGATTTGGCGGCATAATTCGGTGAGTCATCACGGGGCGGTGGCACTTGACTTGGACTACGGGGTGGTGAGCGTGGCCCAAAGAAGCTTCCCCGAGATGGTGGAAACCACGTTCTACGAGAGAGTAACGCGAGATGTGCCCCGCTCGTCCACATCGGAAGCAAATAGGCTTGTCGTCGGGCGTCCTCCATGCATTCGGATCCCGGGTACTCACAGGGCGGAAGTGCTGCAGGGGGCTCAGGTTGGTCGGAGGGAATGCGTCGGGGCGATGCACGGAACAAATGGTCTGAAGGCCCACACTTGCCAGTTCTTGACGCACAACAGCCTGTATTAGAGAAATGGTCCGTTGAGGGTTAGTGGGTGCCTTCACATGAGCAAGTGATGCGGCTTCAATATCGCGTCGAACCATTCTAGTAATGTTCTCGGACCGGGGCTGCACGTCTAGACGAAGATCCTCGCATGTTGACGTTGCAGCGCTGTTTGGGAGGCGGGCAAATTGGAAGGCAATGCATCTGCTTTTTGCTTCTTCGAATCGTCGGCACTCGGTAATAATCTCTTGAACGGTGGAACAGTCCTTGAACAAAATTAGGTTAAATGCATCGTCCGAGATGCCCTCCAGCACGTGCGCGACCTTGTCGGCTTCTTTCATGCTGACATTGACTTTACGGCAAAGGGACAACACGTCTTGAATGTAGACCAGGTACGACTGAGTGGATGTCTGTACACGCGAAGAGAGTTCCCTCTGGGTGACATGCTTGCTTCCGATTGACTGGCCGAACAAATCGCGTAATTTGTCTTTGCATAGACTCCAGCTCGTGAGCTGTTCCTCATTATTATTAAACCGGGTCTTGGCAGTTCCTGTCAGGTAAAATATGACATTGGCCAGCATAAGCGTTGAGTCTCACCTATGATTTTCGCTTACGCGCTCGTGTCGCCGAATCCACTCATCGACGTCCTCGCCATCGGTGCCGGAAAAGGTGCCAGGGTCACGGGGTGGAGCTGCCACGATGAGCACTGGCGAGGTGGGCGCCGTTGGTGTGGCGGGCGCGGCCAGTGACGCATTATCCGTGTCGGTTGACATCCCTGGCGTGGTGACTTGACGGCCGCTGCGGAGCTCCGTCGTGCGTTGATACTGTACCCAGCACTTCCACCAAAAATGTTGCGTGAAGGCAATGAGTATATTTACAGTACGCTTTAGCGTAAAAAAGATGGCTCGGCTCGCGCTAGCCTCAACAACAACTCGTCGTCTTCTTCGATGGCGCTTTCAAGACTTGCTCCTGCATTACATCTTGTAACAATATGATGGGCGATGGTTCTCGACGGCGCATAGTTCACGCTGCTTCGCGCGGTCGCGTGGCTTGAAGCGCGCGCCTGCAGAAATCTAAGCAAGATAACTCAGCTGGCAGCTCTCATGCATCGTTATGTCTGCCGCTCGACCCTCACATGGTACTTAGGGCCATTGCCAACAAATGACCGCATTGCCAACAAATGAGACAGCGGGCGAGATGAAGTGGAGAGTGAGGGAGATGCTTCCGAGTCATGTCGCCCTCTCTCGTTTTCTGCCCAGGCGGTCAAAATTTCCGGATGATGATGATGATGATGATGATGATGATGATGATTGTGGTTCGGTTGGGAAAGGACGCTAATTTGTACAGCCCATGTAAGGAGCATGGCTAAGCGTCCGTTGGGGCGGGGGAAAGGGATTGAAAGAGAGGGGAGAGAAAGGCCGTAGTGGAGGGCTCCGGAAATTTAGACCACCTGGGGTTCTTTAACGTGCACTGACAACGCACAGTACACGGGCCTCTGGCATTTTCGCCTCCATCGAAAATGCGACCGCCGCGGTCGGGATCGAACCCGCGTTTTTTGTATGGCAGCCGAGTACCGTAACCACTACACCACCGCAGCGGACCAAAATTTCCGGAGCCCTCCACTATGGCTTTTCTCTCCTCTCTATATTTCAGTCACTTTCCCCCTACCCTCATGGACGCTTAGCCGTGCTCCTGTCATGATAGGTTCGAGAGGGATGCATTTAGGCTGGAAGCGCGAGCGTTCTCATCGGAGGGATGAGACTGCTTGTGCGTTCCAGATGACAACTTATACAGGCAGAAGACGCACAATACACACAAATAAACACAGCACCCTAATTAACGAGGCAACAAAAAAATTACAGCATATCCATGGAGTGAATGATGATGAGTGGGCGACGCTCGGGAGGTTCATCGTAGATCGTGCCGAGTTCCGGATTAATTTAGTTAACGCGCACGCTACGAATCCTCATGGTTCAACTATGCACAAGTGAAATCTGCCACCGGCACTTCATTGCAAGTCAAGATCCAGTGCCTATATATATATATTGTTACGGATGAAGGATGTTTATTTACAAATGACGGTCAGCGGGGATGAGGGATCACCAAGGTAGATAGCCACGGAGATGGTCCAATGGCGCAATCCACTTTGTCGTCCTCTTCTTCATCTACCATCTCCTATTCTTGCCGTTACATTCCCCGTTTCGCAGACGAAGCCCACCGGGTGAGTCATTGTCCTGTGCTGGGATAGTAACGTTTGAGACGTGCAACGTGAGCGAGTTGCGTTTTCCTGGAGCGCCTGTCTTTAGACAAAAGCCGGGCAAGCACATACGTTAGATCACTCAGGCGATCTAGCACAATGAACGGGCCGACATAATGTGATAGAAGCTTGCTGCACAAGCCACGCCTGCGCTGTGGGGTCCATAGCAGCACTAAGTCACCTTAAACGTATTTGATGTAGCGCAAAATACAAGACACGGACACAAGAAGGCACATATGGACACCACACGTGTGTTATTTATTGTATTCCGTTCTCGTGTGGGAAACAATATGTCGGCCAAACTAGCAGGTGCGTGAATGAACGGTTGAAAGAGCACAAGTACAAGTCGAGTAAATTGCCTCCTGAAGGGTTTCTCGCACTCCACGTTCATGCAGGTGGTTGCCGGCCTCTGTTCCAGAACACTGTCATCGTTGATCGACATAAGGATGAGATCACGCGTCTAATCGTGGAAGCGGAACGTATCGATGCACTTGGTGATTTGTGCATTAGTAAGCCTTCGATAGCTTTGTCACATAAGGAGCTGGGTTTTCTGCGTAAGCGGTGACAGATGGTGTTCTATGTTCTGATTTCGTTTTTGATGTGTGGCACTGTTGTTGCTTTTATGTGAGTGATCCCACGTGCTGACCTTTCTGCTTGGCGATTATGGTTTATAAGCGGTCTGATTTGGAAAATAAACTTGTTGTTGCTAGTAGCGCTGTGTGGTGTCCATATGTGCCTTTTTGTGTCCGTGTCTTGTTTTTTGCGCTACATCAAATACGTTTAATATGAACCACCAACAAGCCCGCATCGCAACTCTTGTCGACTAAGTCACCCTTTTCAAACGAAACCTCTTGATGGGTGCTGTCATATCGTTGCTTCGAGCGGCTTTGAGGTGCCAACGTTTGGATGCGTGCTATTCGACGGGCTTCCTCGGCAAGGCAAAGTGTCTTGGCTACTGAATCTTCTGTGTCTAATGAAAACGGCAGAATAGTGTCAAGGAAGCTCCGCGGTGACCTGGCGTAGAGCAAATAAAAAGGGCTGTAGTCTGTTGTCTCATGCTTCGCAGTGTTGTAGGCGTATGTTATAAATTGTAGCACATCATCCCACTTCTTGTGATCCGATGACACGTACAGGGTCGTCCACTCTTAGGGTGAACGCGGCGCAGCGTGGCTGCTTTCTTTAGAACGCCAGCGCTCGCGATGAGACTGCGCATCGACGCTAATCTAGTGCAGGCATAGAGGGGCTTGGATCACTCTGTGCGCCTGCACATTATTAGCTTCGATGTGTGCCCACGTCGCAAGCATTCGCGTTCCAAAAAGGAAGTCACGTTGCGTCGTGTTCACCCTAAGAGTGGACGACCCTGTACATGGATATCATGTTCGTCAAGGTTCGGTTTGTACGTTCAACAAGACCGTTGCTCTGCGGATGATACGGCGTGGAGTGTCGAAATTGCGTTCCACATAGTCGAAGCAACTCCTCAACAGTGTCCGCCACGAACTGACGACCACCGTCGCTTATGATCACGCGAGGTGAGCCAGGGCGTAAGACGACACAACGCAACAAGAAAGATGCGACGCAAGCAGCGGTAGATGACGGTACTGCCGCGGTCTCTGTGTAGCGTGTAAGGTGGTCCACACAAACGATGATCCATCGGTTGTTATTTGATGACCGTGGGAATGGGCCCAGCAGGTCCACGCCGACTTGTTCGAAAGATGCATGAGGCGGAATGAGCGGTTGCAGAAGGCCTGGGCAAGCGGTTGAAGGTCTTTTGCGACGTTGGCATTGGTCGCAACTGGCCACATATTGCTTTGTTGTCTGACGCATGCGAGGCCAGTAAAAGCGCTCCTGAACCCGCTGCAGGGTGCGGGCGAACCCAAGATGACCGGATGTTGGGTCGTCATGCATCGCACGTAACACAGCAGTATGGAGGCTCTCCGCGACAAGAAGAAGAAAGCGAGCGCCACTTGCAGAGCGGTTAGCTTTGTACAACAAGCCGTCACGTATGGAAAAACCACCACTGCCTTTCCGATTGCGCGCCGCGACGAAGAGAGGTTCCAAACTGACGTCGTTACGCTGCTCCTGTCGGAATACGGTCACATCGGGAAACTCGGGTGTAATAGCTCCCAGGCAGTCGTCGAAAGTGTCCTCCTCAGAATGGGTCGTTGGAAGTGGTAAGCGGGAAAGAAATCAGCGTCAGAATGGCGGCGGCCGCTCCTATATGTCACCACGAAGTCATACTCCTGAAGTCGTAAGGCCCACCGGGCGAGACGACCAGAAGGATCTCAGAGGCTGACAAGCCAGCATAATGAATGATGATCGGTGACTATCTTGAATGGGCGGCCGTAGGTGCAACAGCGAAATTTCTGAACAGCGAAAACAGCTGCGAGACACTCCTGTTCATTGACAGTGTAATTTCGGTCAGAATTACTCAAGCAGCGACTCGAGTAAGCAACGACATGTTCGGCGCCATCTCGCTTTTGTACGAGCACTGCTCCGATGCCTACCCCGCTTGCGTCTGTATGGATCTCGGTATGGGAACAACGATCGAAGTGACGCAGGATGGGGTCTGACGCAAGTAGAAACTTGAGTTGACGGAACGATGACTCACATTCTGGTGTCTACTGGAACTGTACATCCTTCTGCAACAGACGCGTCAACGGATGCACAATATCGGCGAATCTTGGCACAAAACGCCTGAAGTAAGAGCAAAGGCCCAGGAAACTACGGAGCTCTCGAGCTGACTGTGGAGGCTTGAATGCACTGACCACTCCAATCTTACGGGGGTGAGGTCTGACTCCGTCTTTGTCGACCAGATGACCTAGAACTAATATCTGTCGTTCCCCGAACTTACACTTTCTGGAGTTAAGAATCAAACCAGCTTTCTCCATGCATTCCAGAACCAGGCTGAGGCGCTCGTTATGCTCTTCAAAAGTGCGGCCGAAAATAACGACGTCGTCAAGATAACAAAGGCATATCTCCCACTTGAGTCCGCGAAGAATTGTGTCCATGAATCTCTCGAACGTAGCAGGGGCATTACAAAGACCGAACGGCATAACGTTAAATTCGAATAAACCATCCGGTGCAACAAAAGCAGTCTTCTCTTTATCAGCGGGGTCCATAGGGATCTGCTAATAGCCGGAACATAGATCGAGGGATGAAAAGTAGGAGGCAGAGTGCAGACAGTCTATCACATCGTCAATTCGCGGGAGCGGGTACACGTCCTTCTTTGTTATCGCATTTAGGCGTCTGTAATCGACACAAAATCTCCATGAGCCATCTTTTTTCTTCACCAGAATAACTGGTGCGGCCCACGGACTTGACGACTCTTGTGTTACGTTTTTCATAAGCATTTCTTGTACTTGATCCGCGATAACCTTGCGCTCCGAGGACGATACTCGGTAAGGCTTCTGCCGGATGGGATGTGCCGACCCAGTGTCAATTCGATGACGGGCACGCGAGGATGGAATAGTCGTGCGGCGCTGGTCTTGGGAGACGTCAAACACAGAAGTATGCTCGGACAGCACTTGTACTAACGTGTTACGTTCACGAGATGACAACGACTTGCTGACCATGCCTATAATTTCCTCTTCGAAGGCGCCGGTGGCTCGCACTTTAGTGGAATTCTTCTCGTCCCCTGTGGCCATAGTTGAACTGCTCGTGACGTCATCAAATACAGCAATCTTCATGTGTTTAGGAACATGCACAGGCACAGCAGAGCAGTTTAGTGCCCACAACGATGCGGAGCCATTAATCACCGATACAATGCTGCTAGGCACCAGTAGGTCTTTCTTCCGACAAGAATCACTAAGTGGTTGCACAAAGGCATCAAATGAAACATCAGTATAGGAAGAAGCGACTACAGATACCGATGCGAATGACCATGGAGGCAGCCTCACGTCATCAGCTACAGCAAATATCTCCTGTTCTTCATGTGGTTCGTCCACAAATCCTGGCAGTAGCTGTTCTGCGCATGCGACGATTCCTTGGCTCCCGCTGTTTACCGAAAGCTCACCGGCACCGCAATTAACAGAGGCCCCGCAGGTTTGTAGAAAATCTTTCCCCAGGATAACGTCATGTGTGCACTGTTCCAAAATAACAAATTCGGTCAAATAACACTTATCGGCCAACGGAACGTTCACAACGCAAACACCAAGGGGGCGCAGTATTTCGCCGCCTACTCCACGGAATCTAGCAGGCTTGTCGAGGGAGAACATCACTTTACGTCGAAGACGGTTCTTGAACGTCAGGCTCATAACCGATATCATTGCCCCAGTGTCCACCAAGGCCATAGCACATACACCATCAATAATCACTTTCACTTTGTTCCGCAGCATAGTAACGGCAGAGGTATCTGTGTCGAATCGTGTCTGGCGACCTCACCCCCATCGGTCGCGCAGCCTAGTTTCCCGAAGCTGGTGGTGAGAATGAACGCCGCCTCGGCGAAGGAGACCGACGTTGGCGTGAAGGCGGCGGAGTCAGACTGCGGTCGGAGACAGGGGAATCGCTGCGGGGATGCTGTCGTGAAGTGTTGTTGCCGAAACTCACCGGTGGAGCAAACGAGCAGGGAGGCCAGGAGTGGTCATAGTTGCGACGTTCGGTTCCACAGGACGTTGGTTGTGGTTGGCGTTCGTACCACCGCGGTGAGCGGCGACGGTGGGGACAGAATCTAGAGATATGCCCCGTGATACCGCAGGTGTAACACACCGGAGGCTCGCGGCTTACGTTTGGGTAGGTCGGGTATGTCCGTGGCTCCAAGTAGGCTGCTCGACGGGGATACCCTGCCGCACGATCGTTATCCTCCTCTGGGTGGTAGTTTTGTTGCGTTCATACAGGCCTTCTCGAGTGCCGCTCTCCGACAGTTGTCGCAGCAACGGACAGATCTCGAGGAGCTGGTGACGGAAAGTGCAATTGTCGGGCATCACGGAAATAGTTGTTCAATTCCGTGCAGCGACTTAACTCCTCTCTAACAATCTGTCCTATGGTATTCGCGAGATCGGCCGACGACGTGTCGTCCTCGATGCTAGCAACAGTCGTTACATTTGCCAGCCTGCCAAACTTTGGTGTTATGCGGCGCAGTTTGAGGGCCTTGAAGGTGCGGCAATGACGTATTACGTTGGCCACTGAGCTAAGGCTCTCCTTGCCGATGAGGAAATTATATACGTCCTCCGCGATTCCCTTCAACAAATGTCCGACTTTGTCTTCTTCCGGCATTCGAGGAATGGCCATTCTGCATAGCTTCAGTATGGTTTCTATAGAAGTCGTGCACGTTTCGCCTGGCAACTGGGCTCTTTGAAGAAGCGTCTGCTCCGCGTGCTTCTTCCTTGCGACAGAATCACCGAAGCGCTCCTTGACATCGGACATGAAACGGTCCCATGTTGTCAAGGTCTCTTCGTGATTGTCAAACCAGATGAGCGCGGTCTCGGTCAAGAAAAATACAACGTTTGCGAGCCGCGCTGCGCTGTCCCAACAATAGTGCTTGCTCACCCGTTGGTAGTGGTTCAGCCACTCGTCCACGTCCTCGCCGGGCTTTCCTCCGAACATTCGGGGCTCAACCAAGTGCTGGCGTGGCCAAGAACCAGACGCCGTTGAGGGCGAAGGTGCTGTTGGCTCGCTCCGTCGGTTGGCTTCGGTGTGGGACATCTCGGACACCGGGGGCGACGGAGGCAATCCAGCAATGCGGCGGCTTCGACGCAGATCAGGCGGTTGGGGAACCGTGTTTCCCGCGTTTCGTTGTGGTCGGGGTACCCCGCACCTCCACCACTAACTGTTATGGATGAAGGATGTTTATTTACAAATGACGGTCAGCGGGGATGAGGGATCGCCAAGGTAGATAGCCACGGAGATGGTGCAATGGCGCAATCCACTTCATCGTCCTCTTCATCATCTACCATCTCCTATTCTGGCCGTTACAATACATATATATGGGTTGCCGGTGAACGCTTCTCCAACGCGAGCAGTCGGTATCTCTCAATCAAGAAACTCGCTAGGAGACGCTGCCTGCGCCAACGAAGTCTCTCGCGGGTGAGGGCGCGTTCCCCTTTGCGAGCTGGTAGCTTTCCTCTAGTAGTAGTAGTGGTTTATTAGGAAGGAAGAGACGCTAATTTCTGTCACCCATGCTGGGGACACGGCTAAGCGCCTTAGGGGAGGGGATAAGGGATATGAAAGTGGAAGAGAAGAAAGGAAGGAAAAGAAGGAAGAGAGAAAGGTCGTTCGATAGCAGCAGGAACAAGCACGTCCCACTGCTCGCAAAGGCAGCCGGTCCAGAGGCAGCAGCCGCACGAATGCTTTGGCGTTTCCGCCGCCGGCGTGAAGTTCTACATGCTCAGCACAGTACTGCGCAATACGCTGGCAATCTGGAGGATCGCGACACGTTGCGGATTGTCCGCCGGAAATAATTCGGCGACTTGCCTTCCCAAGTCAGAAAGAAGCTGGATAAGAGCGTCCCTTGCTTCCTTCGTCTCCAGTATACTGCTGTCTCCAGTATATATTTCCTCGAATGAGCAACCGCTGCAACAAATTGCCAAGTTCTCCTGCAACACCTTGTCAGCCTTTGGCAAACGCTTGATTGATTGATTGATTTCTGGCGTTTTACGTCCCGAAACCACGCTATAATTAAGAGAGACGTCGAAGTAGAGGGCCATTTCAAGCACCTGGGGTTTTTTAACCTGCACTGACATCGCATAGTATACGGGCCTCAACATTTCACGTCCATCGAAATGCAGCCGCCGCAGCCGGGATTCGATCCCGCGACCCTCGGATCAAACCCTTCTTTGCAGGCAGGGGCATGGAGGGGAGAAACTTTTTCCGGTGTTTTTCTGTGTCGCAACCAGGCAAGGAGCACCGACGTTCAGTTTTCTTTTTCGCTCTCGACTACATTGACTACATCTCGCCGTCAAACAGTCCAAAACTGGCGACGAGACCGACCAGCTCACATCGGCGGTAGCGTGGGCGAGGCCAGTACGTGCTACCGGCGCAGCCGCAGCTACCCCGCAGACTTTACCCCGCTGGAACCGGCAGCGCCACATTCCCCCTGGTGGCATCGGTGCGAGGAGGGGTCACGCGCGGCCGTAGGCAAGCGCCGCCGGTACTCACACCTCCCCATTCTAGCCACCCTAGCATGGCTAAGCATCCGTGGGGGTGGGGGAAAGGGAGTGAAAGAGATAGAGAGGAGAGAAAGGCCGTAGTGGAGGGCTCCGGAAATTTAGACCACCTGGGGTTCTTTAACGTGCACTGACAACGCACAGTACACGGGCCTGTGCCGAACGCTGAAGGCCGTCTGCCCTCTTTTTCCCACTCCTTTTCAACGCTGTTCCGCTCGCGCAATCTTGCGCGTGCTCCAGCCTCGTCATCATCGGTGTCTTTGCCGGCTCCTTCCTCTAGGGCACCGGGCGCAGGCCCGTACTTTTGCGCGCACATGACAACTTTTGCGCGCAAATTACCCCCCTTTCCTTAATCGAGCCACAAACGTTCGATCGTTTGTTGGTGACGCGGTCACCTGCTGTGCGGAGCGGGAAGGCGGCTGTCCCCGTGAAACGGTCTTACTCCATCACGCGACCGCGTCTCATCATGGACGCTTCCAGGAGAGCTCCAGCAGGATGCTACTCGCGCTGATGCAAGGCGCGCTTTATTTCTCACGAAGCAAGTGCAGCCCTTTCATTTAAAGCACATTCGAGCCCACGCCCGAAGCAACTGCTCGCAAATGTGCCTCGGGCTGCGTGTCGACAGTTGCATGCAGTGTGGACGTCGACAGCAAGCCGAGGCCGCTGCTCGTGTTCTACCTTTACGTACGCTTTATTCCCCAGTGCCGTAAGGTGAATGCTTTCTCCGCTGCTCAATTTACAAAGCTTGGTATACGCGCATTACTGACCGCACAGCAGGAACATGGAACTTAACCTTTGACGGCCTGCCCACAAGTGCCGCTTATCATCACCACCATTCTTCTGCGGGCAGCATGTCGTGGTCATTCATTCCGTTCGTGCGAGTCTAACGCTTCAGCACACCTGCATGCTTACTTTAGAAGACCACGTTAAGTACAATTAAGATTGGCCCTAAAGCTGTCTGTCGTCCATCTAGCAGCAGTCCATCTAGCACCAAGACCAAAAAGACGTCTTATTGGGGGATTCACGTCTTAGTTCGCGTGTTCGAACTCTCAAAGACGTCAGCCACGCGAACTAAGCGGGAGCGACATCAAAGGGTCGATGAATCCGTCTCCCAAACGTCTACGCGAGACGGAAAGTAAACGTGGAGGAATACTGCGCCCTTATCCCTCTCCAGCGGAGATAAAAACGCAGGGCATGGCTCAAAGCGTCGGCGGGCGTCGGCACAGTGCACGGCGCCGAGATGTCGCCAGCTGCCACGGGCCCGAGAGAGAGCCGCCAGAATGTCTGGCTCCTTCTCCCGCCGGTCGCCGAGGGGAAGAGGCGACAGGGCGCAGGCTGGCGCGACAGGCGCATACGCAGAGCAAAGCCCGCAAAACCAGCGAATCCAGCTCGTATGGGTGGTTGGCGGTGGAGTCGGTGTGTAGTTCATTTGTTGGTGGCTAGCTCTTCCTTTGTTTCTGGAGAAAATTCCGTTACCGAGCTCTAACTGCTTCGTGTGTTCGTGTGGTGGCATTTTGTTCTTTCTGCTTTCCCCCTCGCGTTAACCCTGGTTCAATCCCGGCGCTTCCGTGACTGGATCTCGTAACATCAATAACTACGTCTGGCCGAAAATAAATAAGTACCACAATTGAATGGCTTAGCACCATGGCTGTGAGGTCACTCTTGTGTTCCGCGGATATGGCAAATCAGTCTGTAACAGATAAAATGAGCATAACGCTATGTAAGCTCTAAGATAGCTGACGCATTAAACACAAAGCAACGCAACTGCGGTTTTAATATTCATATCACTGTGTATGAATGCATTCTGACACTTTCTTAGGTCTATGTGCGTGTTTAGCCCGATTTGCGAGTAAGGAATGCATTGGCTTCGTTCCCACCATCCTGTGATTTGGTCGTTACGGGTGGTGAGTACAGCGCCAGTACTTGTGGGATAGTAATTTACTCGTGTCTTACACAGACGAATACATGCATGTCATATCGCGTGTTGTGGGGCAACCGTTGCCACGCGTTCTTTCATTGCATTCGTGAGATTTCAGTTCAGGGATGTGAAATTTATTATTATGCGGGGTTTAACGTACCAAAACCAGCTCTGATTATGAGAGACGCCGTAGTGGAGGGCTCCGGAAATTTCGTCCACCTGGGGTTCTTTAACGTGTACTGACATCGCACAGTACACGGGCCTCAACATTTCGCCTCCATCAAAATGCAGCCGCCGCAGCCGGGATTCGATCCCGCGACCCTCGAATCAGCGCCCGAGTACCATAGCCACTAGACCACCGCGGCGGGGCCAGGGCTGTGAAATTGGCGTGCATGTGATGTGGATGTGGAAATCGCGCACTGCTTGTTGTGGCAATTCAGCAGAACTGCCGCAGGCAATGATGACGCCTTGGGGTGGTCGAATGACTTTACGCAGCTCAGCATTCATATGAGCATGAGTGTCGTGCGTGTTCTCGGTCACATTTAAACTTTGTCAGATGCATTTGACTCATTTGCGAATGTTCGTTATTATTATTTGTCATTGTCCAGAAAAGGCCGCCAGGGGGCCAAGGAGCGAAAGCGCACCGCTCATGGGCTCCTGCTTTTTAAGCTGTTTTTCGTTGTCACAGCAGGGCAATTTCTTGACTTTTTGTGCTGGCCGGTTCGGCAAGTTGCAGGGAAGAGACTGAGACTTCCCGTCAAGCGGTGAGTGAAAGTATATTACCGCTATCGGACTCAACCTCTCGAGGCTGCTACACTACGAACTAACCCTAACCCGTGACGGAACGCGAGGGAGGACATCCGCGTCTCGCGCCTGTGGGCCTGCGTTGCATGAGCGCCCGCAGAACGCGCACGCACCAGCGTCTATCACCGGTGGGCCAGCGTCGCATGTGCACGGCTCCTGGACAACAGAGTCGCACCCTTGTGTCGGCGAGGAAAGCATAGAGGGTAACGCTACCTGCAATCAGCAACCTATACTTTTGAGGAAGAAATGGCTGATCAAGTAGGAGAGCAGACGACATCGATGCAAACCGACTTGCCGGGCGAGCGTTACGTTCCCATGCTGGGATGGGCCTACGATGCCAACAGCGGGAAAACAACCGAGAACGAACACATTGAATGGCTGCAGGTTGGACGCAGGAGAAAACAAACCTCAGAGCTAACAAAACCTTCCCAAGAAATGTCAGCACAGCAGGATAAGCCCACGCCACAAGCGCCAAAGCAACGTAGCCAGAAGATGCCACCTTTCCCAACGGACGACTTCAAAATCGTCTACAGACCGCAAGCTGGCCTTGACTTATCCAAATGGAATCTCAACGCAATTACCCATGCCATCGGAAGATCCAGTGGTCTTACGCAACAGGATTTCTATGACAACGTTCGAGTGCAAATGCAGAAAATTGAAAACATCATCATTGCTAGCACTGCCGACACAGAACGCGTAACCAGACTCAAAAGCATCACTACCATCCAGTTAGGAACACCATATTTAAAGTGAATGCGCACGTGAGACATCCCGATGCCGTCTGTAGAGGTGTCATCCATGGACTCCTCCCAGGTACCAGCAGTGCCGAAATTGTAGCTGGTCTCAGAGTCGACCCGCGTTACACGGTACTTGGCGCACGTATGCTCGGTCGATCTTCCACCGCTGTCATCACTTTTGACGGGCCGCACGTCCCGTACTACATCACCTACCAAAGTGGGGACTACCGCTGCAAGCCGTATCGCAAGTCAGTGCAGTACTGCCGGAAGTGCGGTGCCATTGGGCACAGACAAGACATGCCCCAGGCCCAGAGAAACCTTCTGTTACAAGTGCGGCCAAGACGCCGTTAGCGAAGCCCACGATTGCTTGCCTAAATGCAAGATATGCGAACAGGCACACGAGACTGCAGGTAAAGAGTGCAAAAAGAAGCTACGACCGAGCCCACCGCCTTACCAAGTGAGACAGCAGCAACTCATTAAGGCAAAAGCCCGAGAGTGCCCTTGGAATCCAAGCTGCGACGAATTTCCCGAGCTCAAAACCCGCCTACTGCCTCGGGCACCCCCACCGCAAGGCCAGCCTGGCTCACGCAGCCCAATCCTGCGATCGCGGTCCAGGTCTCGCACAAGATCCCGGTCGCGCTCTCGCTCACGTTATGTCCAGCGAATAAGCTATGCCGATGCGGCGCAGGGCGACTCGAAGTCCCACCACAAGCACACTTTGGTATCACCTGCAGAAACCACTGCAGTTAAGGCTCTGGAAAACAGGGTTCTGGACCAACAGAAAATGCTACAGAGTCATCGCGACAAGATCCAAAGCCAAGGTGCCATCGTCGATAATCTCGCAAAGCTCTGCAAAGAACAGGAAGAAATCATTAAGAAGCAGAATCAAAACATAGAGAAGCTCACTCGGCTATTTCAAGAACAGCTCCTATCAAAACAACCCGCCCCTAACCTCACGAAAGAAGAAATCGAAGCTGTGGTGGAGGCAAAGATTGTGCACGTCATCGAAACGAAACTCGCGGCTCTAGTTGGGTCGCACCTCACAACGCTAGTAGAGCTGAAGTCAACAGCAATAGTCGAGTCGAGGCTCGAGGCGATCGTAGATACGAAACTGGAGCCAGTCACCATCCAAATTGGCAAAACGTTCACGACGCTGAACCGCGCGATGGACACTCATACAGCCCAAATCAACGAGCTCAAGTCGCAACTCACCAATTTCATCGCTCATGTAAAGAACAACTGCATCAGCCACGCGGATCTTGAGAACTTGCCTGGAAGAAAAAAGCCACGCACACAAAGCAAGAAGGCTTCCCGCTCCAATTCTCCCGAAAGGGAGAACAACGATCCTGTAGATGGCAGCTCCTAAATACAAGAGTTCCAATTCGCCCTCGACTTTCCGCATATGGCATTGGAACTGCAGATCCTAGAGACCCCGACTAGCAAACTTGCAAGAATATATAAAGACTAATCAACCAGATCTTATTGCCCTCCAGGAGACCAACACCGAAAAAGTCAGGCTCTCCGGATACAAGACTCTCTCCACCACAAGAAGAACGGCCACGCTTCTGAAGAAAAACTTCACTGCCCAAGAGCACAAGATAGAAGGTACCACGGTAGAGCACAACATTGTGGAAGTCATACCCGACCGCAAGTCCCATCAAAGCCTCTATATCACTAACGTGTACAGTCCCCCGAAAGACCAGCTCGCTGACTACGATTACTTTATCCGCGAACTCAGGAGACGTACGAAGGGTCATCAGCTCGTAGTAGTAGGGGACTTTAATGCACCTCACGCGGCCTGGGGCTATACCACCACCACCAAGAAAGGCACGAGAGTCCATGACACCGCTCAGCAGCATGGCCTCACGCTATGGAACGATTCGCTCCAGCCCACGAGAGTAGGCAACAGTGTCTCAAGGGACACCACCCCTGACCTCACGTTTACCCGCGACGTCACAAGGGTGGAATGGACATGCCTCCCCGAGACCCTTGGGAGCGACCACCACATCATTCAGCTCGACATCAACCATGCACGTCGACCAGTCAAGACTGGCACAGCGAGACTGACGGAATGGAACGCCTTCAGAAGCGAGCTTGATCACGACACCGCTATAAAGGACATCGACGTCTGGCTCAAAAATGTGGTCTGTACAGCCGAACGGTACACCAATGTCATCCAACTTAACGAAGATAAGCCTGCCGTGGACAGTCACCTTCTGCACCTCTGGGAGGCCAGACGGGCCTTACTCAAGAGATGGAAGAGGCAGAAACTCAAGACTCAAGCAGAGAATTGCCTCTTTGACAGCACAGGCCCAAGAGTATGCGGAACAGCTTGCGAGACAAAACTGGCGCGCGTTCTGCGATCAGCTCCAGGGTACCCTGAGCACCAAGAAAACGTGGCACCTTTTGCGCGCGCTCCTCGATGATGGTCCCACCAAGACACATCAACGGGAGCACATCCGTCTTCTCACGCACAACTACGACGGCTCGGAGGAAGACTTACTCAAGAAGCTATGCGAAAAGCTCCGCGGGCCCACCCAACCAGTGACGACTCTGCCATCATTTAAGGAATATGAAGGCCTACCCAATGCTGACCTCGACCGGCCTTTTACACTGGCAGAGCTCCACGGAGCCATCGCTAAGCTTAGGCGAAACACGAGCCCGGGCAAAGACAGGATAGTCAACAAGCACCTCCGACAGCTACCCAATAAGGCCTTGACAGCTCTCCTCCAGTACTATAACGAGTGCTGGGACAAAGGAGAACTACCCGCCTCGTGGAAGCACTCGGAGGTGATCATGGTACCAAAGCCCAACAAACCCATTGCCCTTGAGTATCTACGACCGATTTCCCTCACCTCATGCGTCGGCAAGCTGTTTGAGCATATGGTACACGACCGCCTTACATCGCACCTCGAAGACAATGGGCACTACCCAGACACCATGTTCGGCTTCCGCCAGCTTCTCTCCACCCAAGATATCCTTCTCCTTCTCAAGGAGGAGCTGATTGACCACTTGAGCAAAAACTGCAAGTCATCGATCCTTACCATTGACGTTAAAAGTGCTTTTGACAATGTGACCCACGAAGCGATACTCCGAAATCTTGCATCCACTGGCTGCGGTTCGAAGACCTATGGTTATGTCCGCAATTTCCTCACCGGTCGGACGGCCACGGTGGGGATATCACACTTACGCAGCAAGGAACTTAGGCTACCAGACAAGGGCACGCCGCAAGGCTCCGTCGTATCGCCCCTGCTATTCAACGTGGCGCTCCTGAAGCTTCCGCGACTCCTCGAAAGTATTCCTGGACTGCAGCACGCCATCTACGCGGATGATATTACGCCGTGGACGCGAGGCATGTGCACCGGAGAACAAGAAAGCTGTCTCCAGGAAGCTGTTGGAGTCGTCGAGAATTACCTTGACAGCTGCGGCCTCCACTGCGCACCCGAGAAGTGCGAACTACTCGTACTCAGGGCCCGTACGAGGGGAAGACCACCCGCCTGCGAAGATCCGGACCCGTGCGTAACCCTTAACGGAGTTCAAATACCGAAAGTCGCCTCGCTTCGTGTGCTCGGCTTGCACCTATCTCGAGATGGATCGGGCGGTGCCACACTTCCCCGGCTACAACGCACGATTTCACAACTGACACATCTCATACGGAGCGTGGCGAACCGACGCAGCGGCCTCAAGGAACAGGATACCCTGAGCGTAGTCCAAGCTCTTTTAATAAGCAGGATTACATACGGAACTCCGTACCTCGCGCTCAAAGCTTCTGAAATTGACAAGTTAAATGTGCTCATCCGCAAGGCTACGAAGCTCGCCATTGGACTACCGCCCGTAGCTTCAACTACTCGACTCCTCAGAATGGGTGTGCACAAACACGTGGCAAGAGCTGGCGGAAGCGCATCACATAAACCAACTTGAGAGGCTGAAGCTTACATCGACAGGCAGATCAGTCCTTGCTCGCCTCGGCTACGGAGAGCGCTACATCTGCGATGCTGATCGCAAGGTCAAGATACCGCCGTGTTTGCGAGAAACCCTGAGCATCAACAAACTACCGCGTAACATGCATCCCGAGCATCATCGGAAGCGCCGGCTCGATCGAGTCGACGCCATCCGACGAAAATACACGCGCGATCCAGATGCCCGCTATGTCGACGCGGCGAAATATCCACACAGGAATGCGTACGCCTTGAGTGTCGTCGACTCAACAGGCAAAGAGCTGGCGTCCGCCACCGTCAAAGTCCGGAACGCCGAGGCGGCGGAAGAAGCGGCGATCGCACTCGCTACAACCACAAGCACAGACGCCATCGTAGTCTTCACGGACTCGCAAGCCGCAGTGCGCAACTACACGAGGGGTCGCATCTCGGTCGCAGCAGTCAAACTTCTAAACAACCGACGCACTCCGCTCCCTTACACCTACGTAAAGTGGGTCCCGGGTCATGAGGGGCTCGAGGGGAACGAAGCGGCTGATGCCGCGGCCCGCGGTCACGTCAACCGGGCCTCCCTTGCCTCCTCACAAGAACAGCGGTCGTTCGACGTTGAAGCAGAGCCAGAAAGCGTACCGATGACATATAACGCCATCCTCCAGCACTACCGCCTTGAACGACGAGTGAATCCGCCACCTCACCCGAAGTTGACAAAAGAGGAAAGTACCGCATTCCGAAGGCTTCAGAGCAATACGTACACACACGGCACCCTGTTCCATCGCCTCTACCCAACGTGTTACACCTACAAATGCCCCATCTGCGATGTGCCAGACACACTGGCGCACCTACTGCTCGAGTGCCCGTGGCGCCAGGCAGACAGCGTAAGCAAGCCTGTAGCACCCGAAGACGTCAACCTCCTCGCTGAGACGTGGGAGGCCAGAATCACCACCCGGGACTTGGATGACCAACGGCGGCTCGTCACCAGAGCCCGGGATGCGATTGCGGCCAGAGGGTTCCTGGAATAAGGAATCCTCCCACCAAGAGTGTTCTGAACACTGTCTGGAAAATAAATGTTTGTTTCTCTCTCTCATTGTCCACGCTGTTGCGGTTTTCTGCATTTTGGGGTTCGTCATTCCTACAGACCGCAAATACCAAAACAATTACGCAACCGGTTCCACAGTATTGTTACAGGAACGCTGTTGTTCACAGTAAATTTGTCGTTTGCCACAAGCTGTCGAGTGTTTCACGTGGTACGGACAGGGGAGTGAAGACTTGAACCAGGTTGCTGGGCTGAGAGTGCAGGACAGAGATGAGAAGAGGACGAACAACGAACTAAATTTGTACGTCGGGATATAGGTGAGAGGTGTGCTACGACGACCTATACATGAACTTTTGGAGGTATTTTGTTTATTTTTAATTATATATTACGGGCACTGCTAGCCTGTCCGGAACCGGAATCTAGTGGTCCATGCTTATACCTATATCGTCAAATCAAAGCCACAGTGCTATTCAACAGTTTTCTGCGGAAAGTGAGATTTTCCTCCTACCCCGCGACATACTCGCTACCCCAAATGAGCCATATTACGTTGCGTTGTATTAACTTCACTATTACCTAGCCATGGAAGGTAGTTTGTGCAGGCAAAATGGAAACAACAGCGAAAGTTTGTTCACACTATGCACAGTTGTGGTGCGGTCTTTGTATACCGTGCCCGTCGATCGCGCGACCTTCAAGGGCCCATTTACTAAAGGAGCCCTGCAACATTCGGAATCTCGATAGCAAACTATGCTGAACAGTCGTAGAGGTTATTGTGCACGTGTGAGCAAATATTATTGAGCTGCGTGCACCAAGAATTTTTTTATTTGGTTTCAAACACAGCTGTAATTCATCTGCTCTTCCTTCCAACAAATGTCACTAGGCCGCCGAGTACTTTGCTCGAGGCAGATATACCATGGACTAAACTTACAATCACGGAAAGGTTTTGCATGAAGAAATTAGAGGCAATCTGAGTACCAGTCTTTAAGAAGATGGAAGTGAGAGAAGCGACCTAATCGTTGGCGTCAGTGACGTTACTTGTTGAAAGAAGAGCAGGCAACTTGTGGGTCAATGCTGCTAGTGACGCCACTTGTTGTAAGAACAGCAGGCAATTACATGATGTATTTAAAATGAAACTGCAAATCCACTGCTGCTTGCAACACAATAACATTTGGCTCGCACGTTCACAGAAGCCTCAGCGACTGACTGGCACCGTCTCCTCAGTGTGTTCGAGAAGTGTTGCAGGGTCCCTTTTATACCGAGTGCGCAGTGAGCACGTAAGCACGCCTCGAAGAATATTTTCACCCTCTAAGTGTGAAGCATGTGTGTCACTCGATTACGACATGCTGCATATGGGAATCCGTCCAAAACAAACTACGAATCAGTAATGTGCAGTTTAAGGTTCACGAGTGACATACTATTCGGCGGTGGTAGTATCAGCAGATGCATCAAGTTTCCTCCGGAGACGGCCCGAACACCACTGTATATTGTAAATGAGAGAGACGTAGACACAGCGCCTTTGCCGCAGTCCGGTTGTTGTTATCCTGACTTCTTTCTTCTCTTCCTTTTCATCGCTGGGCACCTAGCACGAGCGTCCAAGCTTCGGCGGAGCTCGCTGAACTTCGTATATATGTACATAGATATATGTACGTACAATCCTGGGAGTGTTAGAATGTATGTGTATATATACCCGAAAAAGGGCCGGGAGATGGGGGGGGAGGGAGACGACCGCCGTCGTAGCTCAGCGGTAGAGCATCGGACGCCTTATTCGAAGGTCGTGGGATCGGTTCCCACAGAAGGCAGGTTTGTCTTTTCGTCCACTTAAATTCCGTTCTACTTACTCCAGAAGTATAATACCACAATTAAGAATCTCAATAACTTCTCCTATGCTTTCCTAGGCTTCATAGTTTGTCGGGTCGTTAAATTTATATATATATATATATATATATATATATATATATATATATATATATATATATATATATATATATATATATGGTGCAGGCAGCTGTTCAGAAGAACCAGGCACTCGAGGAAAATTCATTTTGAGTGTTTATCTATTGCAAGTTGCAGCATATTACGAACACTTCCTGTAAAGGGCGCAGTCTATCACAGAGATGCATTTCAAATTTCGTTCCTCAAAGCACAGTTCAAGAACAGGTTTATAGGAAATAACGGCCACGTAATTTTTCCTTTGCAGGAATAAATATTCGGTTGTATGGATAACCTGATAGTGCACCAACTGCGTTCTACTACAGCCCGACCGCGGTTCTACATTGAAAGCATTTCTGCGACGGCAGTTTCAGCGTGTCGTATTATGCCAGTAGGATCGTATTTATCAGCTGCTCTGAGCCTGGACGCGACAACAAGTTTTTGATGACGATAAACGTGAACTAGTTTCGCGTTTGGTAGAGGTTGCATTCTCAAAGTAGTTGGCTAATCGAAGTGTTTTGTTTAATGACTAGGTATAAGGTAACAGTGTTTGTTTTAAATGTGAAACAGGGAAATACTCGGAGGCTTGATCCTGCACATGTAGACCTGATCGTTATTTGAAGTCCTTTTTAGGAGGAGCTTCATGCGCTGTGCCAAAATCTTTTTTTTCTTTTTTGGCTTCCAAATGATGCTTGCCAGTCTGATCGCCGTTCATGTCAGATTTGTAAGTTCAAGTGTTTTGTAGAGAGCCACATCTGTAGTTTGTATATGTAAGTGAGAATACTGCTTCTTTTCCTTTTATTTTTCATCGCCTCAGCACTGTCTCCAGCGTATTCGGCTTCAAGCACGTATGTAGCAAGGCAGCAAGTTGGGCTAGTTGGTATAACGTCATGGTGGAACAGCGCGCGCACACACGGACCGAAGCGAAGAAGAGACGACACGAGCGCTGACTAACAACTGAAATTTTATTGAAACGATAGCACATATATAAGGAGGAAACACACGTGAACATACTGGTCATGACATACACAGCGGCTAAGTGCAACAAAACTGATTGTCCTTATGTGCCTTCTAAAAACCGGATCTCTTTATCTAGGAGATTGAGCGACGCTTGGCTTATGCAATTCTCTCCCCCTTTTTTTATAAGAAACGCTTCCATAATCTCTCTTATGGTGCGACTTTTATGTCTGAAAAGAACAGATGTGTTAGTGAAGATAGGATCACAATCACATCCCCTGCAATGGGCGGCCAAATGAGCATAATCTCTTTTCTTTACTGCAGACTTATGCTCATTCAATCTTGTATTCAGGCATCGGCCCGTTTGGCCGATGTAAGCTGCACCACATGACAACGGAATATTGTAAACTACCTCAGTGGCGCAGGGAACGGCACACTTATCTTCGTTATGTTTAATTCCACACCCTCCTTTCTTATTGTTACTTGTGCTCTCAACTTTCTTCTGCACAGCCGCACAGATGATACCCGTCTTGACGGGCGCAGAGAATGCCACCTTTACCCCAAAACGCCTTGCTACCTTCTTAAGACCATGAGACATCTTATGCACATAAGGAATCACTGCAACTTTTTCTGGAGTACTTCTGTCACCTTTGTCTGTGTCTTTCCCTTTCTCTTGAGACTTTACCCATTAATGAGCTTTTTGGCGGTCATTATGAGCACGGAATCCGGATACCCTGCCTTCCTTAATCTGTCAACCTGATCCAGAAAACTATCTAACATCGTCTCGGGGCACGAGCGTGACAAAGCCGCGCGCAAGCAAGTGAAGGCCACACCATTTTTGATTAACTTCGAGTGGCCAGACCCGTAATCAAGGAGAGGCTTCCCTGTCCTAGGGTTATAACGCCAACACACATGATCCTCACCAAACTCTAATTGCAAATCTAGAAATTGTAATTTATTCTCACAAGGCAATTCCATAGTGAATTTTAACCCATAACCACATTCTTCGAAAAGCTGCATGACCGATCCAGTCAACTGTGCAAAGTTATGACTTTTTACTACAACCAAGTAGTCATCTACATACCTGCAAATTAAACTGACCTCATTCTGTAACCTTTCATTCACAGCCCTATCAACAAAACTAAGAAAAATGTTGCTAAGAACAGGAGCAACTTGTTGCTCCTGTTCTTAGCAACATTTAGCGCGGCAACATTTAGCAACATTTAGCGCGTTCTTAGGGGAGAGAATTGCATAAATGGGGGAGAGAATTGCATAAGCCAAGCGTCGCTCAATCTCCTAGATAAAGAGATCCGGTTTTTAGAAGGCACATAAGGACAATCAGTTTTGTTGCACTTAGCCGCTGTGTATGTCATGACCAGTATGTTCACGTGTGTTTCCTCCTTATATATGTGCTATCGTTTCAATAAAATTTCAGTTGTTAGTCAGCGCTCGTGTCGTCTCTTCTTCGCTTCGGTCCGTGTGTGTGCGCGCTGTTCCACCATCACGTATGTAGCTTCATTGTGAAACTGAGGTTGCTTCGATGTAACATTGCTCGCTGTGACAGATTGCGCACTGCATTGCGGCGTTGCTCATTATACCGATTTTGTTATTTCATAGGCTACTTTCTTTGAAAGTCACTTTGATCATTATTCAATGACACTTAAATGATGCTTTTGTTTGTCTTTTAAAGCTTGCCTCATTACATCAGCTGATGTCCTAGGCAAATCTTCACTTTCTATCTGAGTCATATTTGAGTTCTTTTGTTTGTTCCTTTATTTTATGCGGTGAAGATACTGCATATCATTATTCAAAGCGGCTGTCACACAGTCATCCATTGTTCTGCCTGTGCTCATATAACCGAATGCTCTCATGCTGAAAAGCGCACAGTCGTTTGGCTGTTGATTCTAGCCGTTAATAAGTTCCAAATACATTTAAAGTATTGGTTCTGTAGTTCCTTTTGAATATTTGTGGTTTTATTTCTCCCGAATTTCCCATTTTCTTTTTTTAAGCTTAAACAAGTTAGTTTCTCAATACAATGTAGATGTAACAGTGTTTCGACTTCATGATCATTGGCGCAGAAGCCTCCTTGTTAGGCCACTTTCCAAGAAACTGTCTATCCTTCAGTGTAGAAAGATATGCCATCACTACTTTTGGTTGATTTGCTTCATACTCTACAAATTACATGCTAGAATAATTTTTGTATTAATGACAACCAATTGTGACTTAAATGCTAAGACTGATGAAGCCTTTGTAGAGAACTGTGCGCCTACCTTAGTGCACTATTTTTGCTCTGTTGCATTAAGTGCTGCTGCCTTTAACCATCAGAAAAAATTGTTCCAGGCAAGTGGGATGCCAGGACTTCTTCCTAAGACGTAACCACGAAAGTATTCAGCTGGCACTACACCCCCCCCCCCCTCCCCAAGGCAGCACCGGAAAGCTTATGATTAAGCTGGTAACATAGCAGGTCACAGCTACTACCACAAAGGCAGGGACGGCGTCCGCGGATGTGCCCCCAAATTTACGATCCCGTTGACACCTTCAGAACCACAGAGTTAATGCCTTAGGGGTGCAAAAAATGTCTTGTGGTTATTTGAACCCCTAAGGCGTTAGCTTATATTCTGAGGGTGGTGACCAGATAAAAATTTTGGTGGGCGCGCCCCGTTCGCGAGCATGATTCCTGCTTCTTTTTCAGATTACGGCTTACGTTTCAGGAACAGCTATTTGATGACGTCTCTGGTAAGTCTTTAAACGGATTCAGAAATCTCGGTAAATGGAATTATTGCTGTCCCCCCTAAGCCGTCGAAAAGACCAGCTTTTTGATGACGTTTCGAAGACGTTAAGGAAACGTCTCTTCTACGTGCAACAAGCCGGGCATTAGATAAGATATACGACGTATCCTAGACTAAAACTGCTTACGGGTGCCGTTTCTGCGACGTCACTAACGTCTCGGATGTCCGTTTCGAAGACGTCATAAATCCGTTGTGTGCTAGCTGGGCAGTTTCATCCCCGTAACTCAGACGTGCATCCTTTTTTAAAGGGTTGTGCAAGTTAGCTGAAACACTCTCCTCAATAGCGACGCCACAGAAGGCACCACCAATTTGTGCAGCCGAGGCTGGTAAGCCTACGTGGCACAAACAACTATTAAATTTTCGCAAGAGCGTCGGTATGACTTGTAGCGCTTGGCTACAAGCGACACAAATAGGCAGACAACTTCCTCGCTCAGTTGCCCGCAAGACATCGGTTCCCACAGCGTGCGGGATCAGTCCTATTTTCTACAGGAAAGTGTTTTACGCCGGGGCTCACCAAGAAATCAGTGGCGCACTTCTGTAACGAAAGTGGATGTCTGAAAAAATGAACATGCATTTATAATGAAAAAGTTCCACCCGCACTCACTCGGACCCACGTTCAGCCGGGGTGCGACGAAAGAAGCTCGGAGCTCAACGGATATGCGACCGCAACATTGGTCATATAGAGAACAGACGGGCCTTATATGTTCACTACAGCTCTTTACAAGTTGCGCCTGTCTTTCGGTTATAGTAAACGTGTTTGGTGCATTGAACTATAGCGTTTAACAAGCAAAATTACTCTTAAATTAGCATCGCCTCCCTTCCACTGCGCTCTTGGTTCGCGGCGGAAGCACCCCCATCTAGATACGATAGACCGAAGCAGGTCGTGGTAATGCGCATCGCAGTCAGCGCTAGAGTAGTCTTCGAGCCTCGATCGCCGCGGAAGTTAGGCGCGTGGCGGCATTGCGAACGTACGAACGCGGCCGCTACAGAATTAGTGCTGCGTGACCAGGCGTGTTGAGTTGCAACGCGCACTGCTCCAGGAACGCAAAGACGTCTGTCAACAAGCAATTGATTGACCCTTCGATGCAATGGGCTCAGTGTTCACAAAACGATCCGCTCAAAAACCCCTTCGGTTTCGCTTGCCACGTGTCACCGTTTGCGGACGCTCCTGGTTTATGGCAGCTCTGGCGCGTGCAGTTCAGTGTCTCCGTAGTCATTCGAGGGTCCGTGTACCGTGTCGAGGTGCCGCCTTCGTGAAACATGTTCACACATCCACGGTACCCGTACCATCTCCCGGGCCTCTATTCGCCAGGTTGCCGCTTATGCATCCCAGAACTTGGCGAAGACAGGTTGCACTTTCGCGTTTTACCGATTCCCGTGGCGGAGGGATCGATCACATATTTTTTCCATCTAGATTCGCTCCTTACGCATTACGCTTCAGAGAGCGTTTGAAAACACTGTGCATCTGTTCAAATTACGTGAGGTGATTGATCGTTTTACTGTTAGCCAGAACCCAAAGAATCCAGCGGATTCCGTCTACTTTAATTCCTTTCCATTTATTTCGTAATTACTACACCGCAGCTAAAAACTTGGCCTCGGTTGGATTCATTAGGTTGCGTAGCTGTTTAGCATACCTGTGCGTTGAGGATGTTCTCTCTGTGCAAGAGAACAGAATGAATGACCGGTGGGTTTGGGCAGAGCACCACGTCATCCACGAGCAGGTAGTTGGCGGTGCAGTTGCTCGACGGCGCATGGAAGCTTTGAAGGCGGAAGGATACGTCGTGGTTTGAAAGCACCGGCACCTGCCAGCGACAGTACAAGGGGCCGGCCGTGCCGAGGACCTCGTCTGAGAAGGGCTGGCTGCCCCGGTAAGGAGGACGGACCGCCGGAAACCGCAGTGAACCCTGCGCCATATGGAGCACGTATAGGGCACCGAAAGGCTGACGAAAATATTTTGTAAGCTTCCTTGGCATGATGTAATTGCTCTCGACATCTTTGCACAGCGCAACAAAAGAGGACAAGTGCAACACAGGCGCTGACTTCAACTAAATTTTATTAGCAAGAACGCTGGAAATATGTACAGATGATAACAAAATCACACCTCACCACATTCACGCAACCTATTGCATCTCAGCCAGATACGCGATTTCTTTTTTAGTTAGCGCAACAGAAGGCTTCAAACGGAAAAAACTGAGCGCTAAGGAACCACAGACAAAGGAGGAGGCTGGATGATGGCGGTCCCTTAGTTCACAGTGTATGCGAGTCCCTGTGATTCGGGCAATATGCAGCGTGACAGACGGTCTGCCATAGCAATTCCTTATATTCATCGCATTTCCCACAACCTGAAGTGGTAACGAAATACAATGGGAATATCGTGTTTCCCGCCCCATGTAAGTTCCCGAAAATTTGTCACCTCACAGTAAAAAGCAACCGCAAGCAGTGCAATAAGAAACATGACAGCAAGGTCACTGACTACGCGAAGAACGTCGCGTACAAGATACCACAGAGATGGTATAAGGTGTATATAGGGCAGACCGGAAAAGGTTTCAACGACAGGGCGAGTGAGCATTCCTTGTCGGTGAAGAATAACTCTCGTGAGCACCTAGCGTAGCTCTGCTAAAGGTGCGGGTGCATCCCAGAATTCGCACGTACCACGTTTCTTAAGCGCCCAGGTGGCCGCTATGAAAGGGAAGTAGCTATGAAAAGGAAAAAGCGTACCACACCCTTAAGTTTGGGGACAAGTGTGTCACTGCACCCTCTGTCGCACTTACTGAGAAGAAATAGCTTTTCTGGAAGCTTATGAGTAGTGTCTTATTACAAGCTTAGCGTCTTTTAGTGTATTTAGTTTCCAGTTTAAATCTATTTTACCTTTCTTGACGGGGCTTGTTCCTTTGCTTCATTGTTTACTATAATTGTTTGGTTGATGGTTTTATTTATCATACTTCGTTAGTTTCTTGTTCTTTGACGCAGCGCTTTGTTGTTTAAGCATTCTTGTTTTTTATCGTTTGGTGTTACAACAGTTTTTGACGCAGCTTCATTGTTGGTTAAGAACTGTTAGTGTTAGTTTTGCTTTTTACAGCGTCAGCTGTTATGAGATCACAACAAGGGTCGTTTTTGCGCTGTAGTTGTCCGCCGCCGCCACCACCGGTGTCCGTAACAACTATCGCTGCAAATTATAGAAAAAAAATAACCAGGACCGAGGCGTATTCCAACTTGTCCTCTGCGTGGTAGTCGAGCGTTCTACCACTGAGCTACGCCTGTTTTTTTTTTTCTTTATTACATGGAAATGAAAACTGAGGTCACAGGGAGATAACGCCTACACACTCAAAACTCGGGCAAACACACACAGACGTCCAACAAGTGCATCCAGTCAGGAGGTACTTCCTGGGCCGCGTACACACTTCTGACATAGGCCACACTTTCTCGGTAGATAGATCTTGTGGAACGCGGATTTTCTGCATGGCGATCACACAGTCTCGATCTCCATAGGCTGTACAAAACAAGTACTACAAACATATAGGGTGGACCGGCAGTCGTTTTAAACGGTAGAAATCTAATTGTGTACGGATTGCTGTCAATGTCCTTTTTAAGAGTTCGCTGGAGAATGTCACAAAAAATATTGCGTCTGTACAATCAACAAAACAGTGATCAATTGTTTCCGCACGTGGACAGAGTCGGCAGTTCGTGGACCATGGCACGAAGCAG
This sequence comes from Hyalomma asiaticum, assembly GCA_013339685.2. NCBI lineage: Eukaryota > Metazoa > Arthropoda > Arachnida > Ixodida > Ixodidae > Hyalomma > Hyalomma asiaticum. Next base: position 73,101,485 of record CM023490.1, on the reverse strand, counting down.
CCCTTCGAATTCAACCAGGTTTTGACAGGGAGAGTTTCCGAATGAAGTTTAAAGAAAAATGTTTTAACACCGGGAGGTACACGCATTTTTGAAACCCTTCTAAGTACATCCTGATAAGGCCGACTTAAATAAGGTGTCCGATACAAAGGATCTGGGAAAATCGAGTCCACCAGTGCAACAGAAATCGCTTTTCGGCTTGCGGTGTAAATATACTCTAGGCTAAATCTAACTTTCAGGAAAAGGAATGAGTCTACAGCTTCCTTGAGGAAGCCCCAAGGGGCCTGTGAAATACCTATGGCATCTGATGAAACTACTATATTAGGAAGATGCTGAACTAATCGGACTTGTAGCATTTCACGCAAAAACGGATAGTCGCTTTCTCGAAAGAAAAGCAGTCGAGAAACAATTTGCCTAACAAAGAGATGGACCAATCCGAGGCCACCCCGATAAAGTGGGACGAACAGATTGTCGCGTCTCATGGATTCATAACTGGAGCTCCAAATAAATGTTGCAAATACACGATGCAATGCCTGAATTCGGAGTCGTGCGCAGTGCAGTACTTGCAGCACGTATATGAGACGGGTAACTAAAAACACGTTGCATACTTTAGCGCGGCTGAACATCGACAAATTGCGCCCTTGCCAAGAGCTCACTTTGTAGCTTTTCAACTTCCCCCAACCAATGACTGTTACTGTTCCTGTATTGTGAGAGAGGGACACCTAAGTAGCATAGATCTTTTTTTCCACTGAATGCCGGCATAGTGTGACGGCATTGTGGCCCATAGCCCACACCGAAAACCTGAGCTTTTTTCATAGTTAACACTAGCTCCAGAAACCGCACAAAACTCTTCTGTAATTGCAAGGGCAGTTCTTACACTCAGTTTATCCGCACAGAGAAAGGCCACGTCATCTGCATACGCGAGAACCCGAATCTCATTTGACGGGGATTTAAACCCTAGAAAATTTTGTTCTTTCAGAATGCTCCGACAAACTGGTTCTAAATACAGGCAAAACAGAAGAGGTGACAAAGGACATCCTTGTCTTACTGATGACAAAAGCCTGATCGGATCAGGGAGCGAGCCATTCACTATGAGCCTCGTTGAGCCGTTGGCATAACATGTTCTGATACGTTTCAGGAGCTCGGATCCGATATTTATATGCTCTAGTATAGTGAACAGGAACGAATGATTCACCTTGTCGAACGCTTTAGCCAGATCTACCTGTACCATCGCAACCTTCAGCTACACACTCTAGCACCGATCTCGCAACATGGATGTTTGTCTGAATGTATCGACCTCTGATGCCACGTGTTTGGTGTTCACCAACCACTGACCTTATCACGTATTGTAAACGGTTCGCTAGCATCTTTGCAAAAATTTCATAATCTACATTGCATAAGGAAATAGGCCGGTAGCCATCGACCTTTTGCAATTTAGTTTCGTCATTGCTTTTGGCTATAAGGAGAGTGTGCCCTTCATACATTGTAGCAGGTAGGTACCCAACTTCCAAGGCCTCGCGGTACACCTGAAGTAATAACGGTGACAACACTGAGCGAAAACACTGATAAAATACGGCAGTAAGGCCATCTGGGCCTGGCGTGTTGTTTCTCGCTAACGAATCTATGCGTGCAGTTACTTTACTGATATCAAACTTTCCATTTGTATAGTCACGATCATCCTGATTCAACTGTGGTAGCAACGTTATAAACTTGTTAGCAGAGGCACCTTTAACCAATGTCTCATGATTATGAAAAAGTTTTTCATAGTGTGCGAAAAACGCTTGAGTTATTAGAGTAGGCTTACTGACAATAATTCCATCATACTCTATCTCTACAATTTGTTTAGACAGCGCGTGCTGGCGCTCATCGCCTAGAGACCTACTACAAGGCTGTTCTTCTAGAAAACGGGTCGCTCGCGCACGTACAAGCGCACCTTTGTATTTTTCTGCGTACAACGCTTGTAACTGCGCCTTGGTGCTGTGGATTTCATCAATATATTGTCCCGGATGCAAACATTCAAGCTCGTGTAATTCACTCAGTAGTCTATACAATGCCTTGTAATTGTTCTTTCTTTCAAAAGCCAATATCGCTGACTCTTCGATGGCTATCATCTGAGCTACGCCTCACAACGCTCAGGTCTCTCCCCAACCTTGTGCGAACTAACCTTTTGCCTTTAACTGAGCTACGGCTGTGGTTGAAGAATCATCGCTAAAAAACCTAAACAGGTATAACGTCTGCCGCGGAATCGCATAGACAAATGTAATGTTACGTGGCACCACAATAAAACGCCACTATACGTCGCGGAAAGCCGACTCCATAACGAGTTCGAGGAATCATTTCAAAGAACACAGGGCTGCATGGTTTGTAGCTCTACACCCATTACAGAGGCCTGATAAACATCATCATTATAATCTTCAACTTTACCGTCATCATTATTACGAACCGCTGTCCTTTATCGTGTCGTATCGTGCCATGCGACATGCGGCAGGCGACGTGCCCAGCACCGACAGCAACTTGACTTGGCTCTTCGATATACCTGATGGCTCCTCCTCGTGAGGTGCGGACCGCTGCTGAAAAAGCGAATCGCAGAGCTACGCGCGCGGCTGCAGCAAGGCAACGTCGGGCACAACACAGCTGCGCAGAGAGAAGCCCAAACCGCAGCTCGCCGTCGAAGCCGGGCCGAGAGTTCTGTTCGTTCTCGGGAAAACGATGCCAGGAGACTCTCTAAGATGTCCAGTTATACAGATTTGCACGTTACAATGCCGCAGTAATTATGGCGTAGTGGGTACTTCCCTACTTGGCAAAATGATGAGAGTTATGGCGCAGGGGATACCTACCACCTCTAGTTGCAGTAGTTTGCCTAATCGTTTAAAATGGCATCTAAGAACATCGGTCCTCCAGCTTACGCTGCCACTTTCCTGCGGTTCCGCGCAGGCCTGGCTCTTTTTTTTTCGATGATTCAAGACTGTTCGAATGCGCTATAGTTTTATTACTTACCACGAAACAATGGGCTTGTGACATGTATCTGGCTGATTACTTCGCCTTCAGTGGCATTGCTACTGCATCTGCTTGTCACTTGGGCACGATGCGGTTATTCACGGGGTGTTATGGCAGTTTGATACCACAAGACTGTATCGCTACCGTGATTATCTTTGGCGGCTGTGTGTATAAATTTCGTGTTGCCTCAGTAAACGTTAGTTGAAATGAGCGCCACGTTTTTCCGTTTGAAGTATGAACCAACCTGGCCGAAGACAAGTTCTACTAAGCAACGGAGGACAGACATGCTTACACAAGGATCGCCCAGCTGGTTAGCTTCAATGATTTCGCGTGCAAGCTCCTGGCTATGCTGTGCGGCAACGGTGAGCCTCTTTTTTCAAATTCCGGTTTAGAAGCGCAAGTTTTACAATAAATGCCCAGATGAACTTGAACAGCTGCGTTTATGAGACAATTATGCTCCTTCAAACGCTCATTGAAGCACCTGTCCGTTTGTCGAACGTACTTGTTGCCGCACTATACGGGATAGGCACGTTACTACAAGCTGTGTGGTTTGGATTACTAGTAGTGGGTCTCTTCCTGGGAGTGATGGCCCGAACCTGTGCCAGAGCGTGCTGCCAGATGAACTCAGTCATGATCAGTCGTTCGGCCTGTGCAGACAGCAAAACTCGAGCCACACCTTAGCCCTGCGAGGGGTCTCGGTGCTGTTGGAAGAACAATACATCACGAGCAGGCGGGCTCGGTTTTTCCATTTCCAGGGGTGAGGTCTCCGAACAACAGCTTCACTGGAGATGGGAGCATCTTGAGGCGTATGCAATAAGCGAGTGAGGTCATGACCGACTACTGGTTAGGCGCCTTGACAAAACGGCTGTTTGAAGGTTTTTCCGTTTTGTCGACGATTTCCTTTTGCTTTTTGAGAGTGATGATAGGGGCATTGAAGCTGCCTTTTCAAACGCGTTATGTCATTTCAAAGAGTGTATGTCACCACTTATTCTGACGCATGAGCTGCCACAGTATGCCTCGTTAAGGTTTTTAGAATTGCGATTAAGCATCTCCAGCGATCACCGATGCTGTAAATATGAGGCCAGAAGAAGCGAGCTCCTTCTGCTGTACCTGTGAGCCCACTCGAGGCTTGTAAAAGGGGGTTTTGTTAATCTATGCTTTGTCACTGCTCTTCGAAAGTCATGCGGCCACTGCGAAAAGCAGCTTTGCTGAGCAGGTTTTCCATTTGACAAATGCTGGGTTCCCCGAGTTTGTTCACGTATCGGTAGCGGAGAATGTGCTTCGCACCATTAAACATGGAGGTTCAGCACCAGAAAACTTCGCAGCCACTGATATTAGGCGTGTCGGTGTGCTTCCCTACCTGCATAAGATTTCGAACAACTTGAAAAAGGTACACGCTAAGGTTCTATTATCTGCGCCAGAAACACCATCAATGCTCTGTAAACGCGTGAATGCTCCAAATGAACAATAGAGCGCTTGCGCAAAAAAAAAAACGAAAAATATAAGTCAGTTCGTGTCGTCATGTTGTGTACTTGATCCCGTTGTCTTGCGGCAACAAGTACGCTGCACAAGCGGGAAGATGCTTCAATCAGTGTTTGAAGGAGCATCATTATCACGTAAACGCAGCTGTTCAAGGTATCTGGGTATTCATTGTAAAAATTGCGTTTGTAAACTGGAATTTAATAAATCTTACCGTTGTCGCAATACATTGTCAGGAGCTCCCACGTGAAATCGTTGAGGCTAATCTAATGCATTTAGTTGAAGTCAGCGCTTGTGGTGTACAGCCGCGCCCACGTCTGTGTAGAACGAACGAGCCGCCGGCTATGCTCTGCGGGGCGACACCTTGTGGCCGTTGCGGGCTGTGACGTGGTGCGCACAGGAGCGTGCGCGGCCTAATAGACATGCAGACCTGCGCACGCCGTTGCAAACCAGGAATATTTTTAAGCGCACTTGTTTTGCCGGCTGTGCGCATTACCCGAGGGCACCGCCTTACTGCACCCGGTGGCAAGGGAATTGCACACGTCAGTGGTAACGCGTGCGATTCTGTCGTGTCATCCCCTCCCCCCCCCCCTTGCATGAAAAAAAATTATATTTCTTCACTCATCCTAGATAATATAACTGGCCAATGTAAAGACGACATCACGTGTCTGCTGTCTGCATCAAAGATATCGCACGGTTTATGCGAAACAGTCAGGAGCGCGTTATCAGTCGAAACGCGCTTCATCTTTTGGGATAGATATGACGACAGCGCCCTGAGGGAGCGCGCATCTTCGGTTAAACAAGCACACCTTTCAACGTTGTCAGTCGTGCAGAGCCGGTCTGCATGTCTATTAGGCCGCGCATGCTCCTGTGCACACTACGTCACAGCCCGCAACGGCCGCAACGTGTCGCCCCGCAGAGTAATGCCAGCCGCTCGCGCGCTCTACACAGACGTGGCCGCAGCTGTACGTGTCCTCTCTTGCATGCTCGTCTTTTGCGCTGTGTAACATGTTGTGTCCAGATCACCAACCAGCCCGATCATCCATTTTATCATGTCATTGCTCTACAACATGGTTAGACAATATCGCTACATGTTCTGGGTCATGCCATTAAACTCGTTGAAATGCGAACTGTCATTCTCGCGAGAAGGCATTATGTTAAACCATTCACGCCACATACATACGTAAGCCATCTGCTCAGCCGAAACTTACAAGTATTTGGGAGTGCACTTAACGCCTTCAATATCATGGGCGTGACATATTTAAACAATTTGTTCTGAGGCATCACGCACACTTGGTTACCTGCGTCGCAATCTTAAATCCGCATCCGCTGACATCAAAAGCTAGCATACCTGACATTTGTGCAATAGACGCTCGAGTAAGAATCATGAATTTGGCATTGATCCCAATGATAGCAACGGATGAAATAGAAGCAGCACATAATCGCGCAGCACGCTTCATACCATCCGTATTGTAAAGGTCGTCGTGAAAGGACTAAAATTACGGTAACCCGACACTCGCGAGTCCGTTAACGTGAATGCGCGCATTCCTCAATAGCCCCCACACGCTGTCACGTGTCGCTCGCTCGCAATATTGTGCAACAACAGAATACTAAATAATCGCGATATTCCCTGGTCTTTTTAAAGACGATAGTCTTTCTTGGGATACTTCAACGCAGAAATTATGGTCTGTCTGTCTGTCTGTCCTGCTTGTCTGTCTGTCACCCGATTCAGTAGAATGGCGAAAGTGTAACCCCTTCCTCAACGACCAGCCATCTTGATCTGGTTTCTGCATTCATACGCAGACACCATTGTCCATCAAAAAGCGAATATTACGCATATCTGAGACACAACATCAATACGTGAATATTGGGCGGTGTATTTCTTTATTTGATAAAATGCATAGATATGTAATTCTAAAGACCGCAGTGCTTATTACGCTGCGTTGACAATGCGACGCTATGAACGAAAAAGCGGACGTTTCCTACGCTTCGGTAAAACGACACGGTGCTGCCACCTACCAGTAGCTCTGCATACTACGCAAGCTTCTTGCGTTTCCCGATATCATGGCCAGATGGCGTCCATATCTCACGCAGCGCTGCCTCCATTTCATCAATGCCAGCCACATGCGGCCGATTCAACATAAACTGGGCGCTCTCTGAGGCAAGGCAAAACATAAATGGCCGTTTGATGATATCGAACACACTCTACAAGACGTGCCCAGACAACGCAGGGAAAAGACCGACGAGTAGATTGCAGGGGAGAAGCGCCGGCGTACCGATGCCCGCCGCCTCAAGCGTGCCCAGCGGCTAGCGAATGATCGTGAATCGAGGAGCACCCCGAGGCAGCAGGGGACAGACAAGGTGCGCGATGCGGGAATTGTCACTGACCGAGAGGCTAAGCGAGCGTACCCGGCGGCTGAACAGACGCCCGAAGATCGTGCCGAACCGCAGATGAACCAGGACTCATGCAGTACGGCCGGTAGAAGACTATCGTCTTTCGACGACATTTGCAGCGAAGCACGGAGATACACGGCCATTTTTTTAGAAGATTGTGATCCCGACATCCTAACACTAACGGAAACGTGGTTGCATCGCGATGTTTCTGTATCAGAAGTGTGACGAACCAGTAACAAAAAAGAACGTATATTCAGACGACGAATGCGTATATATAGCATGCTGCACGCTAACCACGTGTGGTCATTATCTATGGCAGTTTCACTGGCGGTTGCACATGCGTACGCATGGATTACAAGCATTGCTCCGATACATCTTCTCGATACAACTTATGTTACTTGACTAAAGACTAATGTAGCGTAGTCGATATGGTGCTCGTGTCTGCCTCGAAGATCTGCGTAGCTGATGAAGTACGTCTTGCTGAGGAACCGACACCTGTGCCGGTGGCTGCTACATGGACGATCTGTTACAGGGGCTTTCATGTTCCTCGTCGTGCCCACACTGAGGCCGTTCTGGCTCGGTGGGACCATCACTTTCATCGGTCGATGAGGACTTGTTGCTCACGATACTGCTCCCGTGTCCTCAGTAGGTGACGCCGGTTACGTCGTAACCTTCTACCGTCCTCCGTAGCTATCTCGCAAGACCTTGGTGCGACTCGGCCTAGCGTTCGCGCCTTTCGGGTCTATTACTTGTCTTTGATCCGCACGACTTGACCTCTACTGAGCGCTGGTAAGCATCTTCCACGAGCTTCGGGCTGTTTGTGTTTAGTCGCGGGAAGGCTTGAGTGGTGGATGAAGTTTGGAAGTCTCGTGTGTGGGCGTCTGCCTTGGAGGAGTTGACCAGGTGAATGGCCATCTTCGAGGAGCGACGAACGGTAGCTGATTAGCCCAAGCCAGAACTCCCCTTTGGTTTTCGCCGTCTGCTTCATGATTTATTTTACAATTTGAATGCTTTTTTTAAGCGAGACCGTTGGACTGGGGATATCTGGGGCTAGACATCACATGCTGGAAGTCGTACCTGGATGCGAAACGTGCAAATTCATAGGATGAAAACTGAGCTCCATTTTTTATTTATTTATTTATTTACTTATTTATTTATTTATTCGGGCTGTTTGTGTTTAGTCGCGGGAAGGCTTGAGTGGTGGATGAAGTTTGGAAGTCTCGTGTGTGGGCGTCTGCCTTGGAGGAGTTGACCAGGTGAATGGCCATCTTCGAGGAGCGACGAACGGTAGCTGATTAGCCCAAGCCAGAACTCCCCTTTGGTTTTCGCCGTCTGCTTCATGATTTATTTTACAATTTGAATGCTTTTTTAAGCGAGACCGTTGGACTGGGGATATCTGGGGCTAGACGTCACATGCTGGAAGTCGTACCTGGATGCGAAACGTGCAAATTCATAGGATGAAAACTGAGCTCCATTTTTTATTTATTTATTTATTTATTTATTTATGCCATACCCACAGCGCCACATGGCATTACAGTGGGGGGGGGGAAGCAAAGAAAAATTCAAGGCATACAGTTGGTAGCAATCTCTAGCGGAATCAACGGAACATAAAGAATGCATATACAAGATCAATAGTGTACACTAAAGCGCACCATAGTAAATCACTGTGCAAAAAAAGGAAACAAGATTACAAGCACACAAGCGTACATATAATTAAACAATGAAGTGTATGATAGTGATGAAAGCTTAATTATATGAACAAGAATGCAGAATACAGGAAATTACACGTACAAGCATATAGAAGTCATCACTAGCAGTAACACGAGTGAACAGCAACTCTAATACAAGGAGAATTATTTTAGCAGTGCAAAAAATATGTCATTGGACGATATAGTTGCGACAGACTTGTTGAATTGATTCCAGTCCCGTATTGATCTGGGAAAGAAAGACATGATAAAGGAGTGTGTTTTGCAGGAAAATTCCAAAACCTTATTCTCGTGGTCAACCCAATGGGAATAGTAGTTAGGTGCCTTTATGTAAAGATGCCATTGAATGCCAACATTTGAATGAAAGATGTGAAAAAAACTTCAAGCGAAGTCTGCGTCTTCGACAATCTAGTGTGTCCCATTGCAATAATTCTTTCGTGCGCGTGGGACTGAACTTTCTGTTACAACGTCCACAAACAAATCGAGTGGCCAAGTTCTGCACCCTTTCAAGTTTTTCTGTGTCGCATACTGTTGAGGGGTCCCAGACGACACACGCATAGTCAAGAACGGAACGCACATATGTTTTACAAAGCAATTCTTTAGTTGACGTATTAAAGTTCTTCGCGCTACTGCGAAGGGACCCCAGCACTTTCCCCGGCCTTGCCTGTTCCATAGTCTACATGTCGCTGCCAATTTAAGTGAGACGATAAGTACACTCCTAAGTATTTGTATTCATTAACCTTACTTATAATGACACTGTTAAATGTGTACGATGTTTGAGTCTGTATTTCTTAAGAGTAAACTCCATGTAAACTGTCTTATTCAAGTTCAACTGCATGTGCCGTTGGGTACACCAGTCACTGATTTCTCTGTGAATGAACAGTCTCTGTGAATGAACAGTTCGTCCCGCGAATCCGTAATTTCCCTATACAAAACACAGTCGTCCGCGAACAACCGTATACGGGATTCTATGCCTTCAGTTATGTCATTGACGTATATCAGAAATAAAAGTGGTCCCAGTGCCGACCCGTGGGGGACGCCCGATGTTATCTGCGATGCGCACGAACTGGCACATTAACGATTACAATCTGCTGGCGTTATGTCAAATAATCAGCGACCCATGTGGTGACCTGTGAATTAATGCCGTACATAGTCTTTTTTCAAGAAGTAAACGGTGTGGGACAGTGTCAAAAGCCTTCTTGAAGTCTACGAAAATACAGTCAATTGTTTTTCTTTTGTCTAACGCATATGCTATGTAGTACGCAAATTCGGTCAGTTGGGTAGTACAACAAAGCCTCTTCGAAACCCGTGTTGCTGTGGCGTAAATAGTGAATACTTATTCATGTGTTCCCGAATTTTACATGCCACTCTAGTCAGCGATATTGGTCGGTAATTAGAGACGTCACTCCGTGGACCAGAATTATGCATTGGGACAATCACTGCTTTTTTCCAGTCTAAAGGAAGGCTTGCATCTAGAAGTGATTTATGAAATAGTACCTTTAAAAACTGTGCTACTGTTGGCGCGCAAAGCTTAAGCAACGCGTTTGTGAGGCCATCTGGACCGCATCCTTTTGACCTATCTCATCTTCGCAAGAACACTCGAATGCCGTGCGTGCTGATGTTAATATCCTCCGTATTATCACTTCGTATTTGTTTTAAGTGGTGATCACCATCCCCGGGTGCTATCAGCGGCGTAGAAACAGAACTGAAATAACGATTGAGGCAGTCAGCTTTATCAATGGGGTCATGGAAGACATTATCACCAGAAATAAGCGTTGGTATCGACACGTTGTCTTTACCGCTTCTTTTCACGTGTTTCCAGAACTCTTTTGGTTTATCTTTGAGAAGGGGTTGCAAAGGTTCAGTGTAATCATTTTTTTGCTTTAAAGGTGCATGTCTTTACTTCAAGTGTTACATTCTTCAATCGTGCAACCCCCTTCCCTTTCGTTATTTTTCAATCGTGCCTTATTAATATCGGTCGGGGTATCACGAAAAGTACGGTAACATCTCAACCGTTCTCGCGTAAGTCTGCGCAGTACTTTCGTGAACCACGGCTTACTCTTCGCTTTCCTAGCCGTTAAGTGCCACCATGGAACGAACGCATCTCGTAAGTCAATCATTTTGTTTTTCAAAAGAATCCACAGTTCATTGACGCTCAGTTGTTCCGCAAGGGTCTCAAACACCACGATGTATTTATCCAGAGAGTCGTTTATTTTTTCAACATTAGCTTTAGAACAACTGTATACACGCCTTTGATCGCGCACTGATGTTTTAACGCAATGTATATATTCATTTCACATAGCACGGCATCATGATCGCTAATCCCGGGCAGGACGTGAGAAGCAGTTACGACACTAGGTTGGTTTGTAAAAATTAATCAAGGATACCATTTCCACGTGTGGGCTGTAGTACCATTTGGTGTAGCTCATGCAGGCTGGCGATATTAATCATCTCTCGAGCAGATGCCCTAGATGGCGATATCGTGGTTGAGTGCTCATGCCTATGAATCTTTGGCAAGTTAAAATCTCCCCCGATAATCATCAAGTCCAAATGCACCTCATCAATGGCACTTGCAAGCTGTAACATGATGTCTGGGGGAGAATCAGGTGCACGACAAAAACTACACTCAGTTAATGGTTTCTTATTTGCCAGCTCGAGTTGACACCAGACAGCTTCACATGTTCCGACGACAACGTCAAGTTTGGAAGACACTATGTCACTTTTCATTAAAATAAATACACCACCACCATGACCATTCCTATCTTTATGGTAGCACGTGTAGTCTACTGGAAACACCTCACAATCACGTATTTCATCATTTAACCAAGATTCAGTTCCAAGTACCACAGATGGCCTGGACATCTAAAGAAATGCGCAAAATTCATCCACTTTGTTTTTAAACCTTCTGCAGTTCATTACCAGAAAGGAAAGGTTCACACTTCTAGATTGACAAGGTCATTGCAGTGCTGAACTTGCTGTTTCTCTACGTCGTAACCATATTTTTTACCATTAAGTATCAGTGTGTAATATTTCAGTATGACCTTTTCACCTTCCTTTTTATGTGTTCTTGCGTAATCCCACAATATTTTTCTTTTCTGGCGCACCTGGTGATAAAAATCTTCAGAGACATTAGTAGTCGAGCCTTTGAGTTTACTAGCGTTATGGAGAACGTCCTGCTTTTCCTTAAAATGCAGAAAGTTGGCTATTAAGAGTCTATTTCTGCCAACTTGGAATTTGCCGAGTCGGTGCGCACGTTCTATAGTTAAACAATGGATACCCAACTTCGAGCTACCTATTTGAGTAATGTGCTCTCCGATCCCTTACTTGTTTTGTTAACTTCGGCATCTGTCACGCCATAAAAGACGAGGTTATGGCGTCGAATACGGTTCTCTAATTCATCCGCTTTTCTCGTCAGTGACCCTATTTCTTTCATTTGGTTTTCCTGCATTTTAACGCAGTCTAATATTGCACCGTTCAGATCATCGATGCTCGACAGTTTTGTTTCTAACGTACCGATACGACCACCAAGCTCACCTATTGCTACTCGGTTTTCCGTCTGCGCGACATCGATAGCTCGAGGCTTCTCTTTAATAGCACTTTGACCATCTAGAAGTTGTTGCAATTTTGTGTCTACTGCCGGCCCGGGTTTAGTTCCACATCCCCACATAAAAAGGAAGTAGAAAGTAGAACGAAAGACGGCCGTGCCAGGCGAAAAGTACGCCTCGACCGAACCGTATCAGTTGAGTGGAACACAACACAATCAAAATAGCACTTGGCGTGGAACCAGCAAACTTAACACCTGGGATGCCATATCTAGCAAAAACGGTGCTCAGCCTTTCGATTACAGATACGTGGTCAAGTCGGTGAGTATTTCGACTTCTGGAAAATTGGAGAAAGCATCAAAGACACAAAGGTATGAACTTCCACCTTGCTGGAAGATGTCGACTCCGACTCTGTAGCACGCGTGTTGCGGTGCAGGCCTTAAAACTAGCGGCTCACTTTGCTACACGTAACTCACATGATTTGACCAACGCGTTGGTCAAATCATGTGAGCACCAGATATCTACAGCTTTTAGAAATCAGAAAAGCGATTGCCGGAAGCTCGATTTCATCTCTCCGTTATTGCGGGTGTTTGTGAATGTCGCCTGGAAAAGCTGAAGCTGGGTAAGGAGGTGCGGGATCCAAAGGAAAACGTGCCCACCCACGTTATTCCTTACATACATCGCCTCTCGCACAATATAAACAATGTCGCAACTAAATAGAACGTCCGCATTGTATTTATTCTCCGCACCGTGCAGGTTGTCCAAGGTTTGCCCTCTAATGGCCAATAAACAGCCAGATATTTACCCCAAGAAGCACAACACACCATACACCGAGTGTGTCAGCAGAGTTATCTATAAGATACCCCTAAGCTGCGGTAGGGTATATATTGTGCAAACGGACCGTTGCTTCGACGATGGTGCAAGGGAGCACGATGTGACGGTCAGCGGCAACAAAGGCGGGCACCTGGCAGACAATTGCATGCGGTGTGGTTGTGTGCCACTACTCAGGCAAACCAGCTTCTTAAGGAAAGCGAACACCCGCACTGGATGAGGGGCAATCGAGGCGATTTCAATAAAAATGGCAAGTTATCGTTGCATTAGCACGCCCTCCATACCTTTAAGGGATAAAGAAGTCCTCTTCTTCAGAGATAGTCTGTAGCTATTACTAGTTTATCGTTTGTGCGCAATGTAGCTTCCTATCACTCGATTCTTTCAAGCAATGAACTAACTTAACTAGTTCCATAAGGTGTCCTTTTCACCTACACCAGATGTCACGTGTTCATGATGCATGCAGCGCTCAAGACGAAGCACGCAGAACATAAGACGTTGTCAGTCCGACTGTTTATTGGGCGAACCTTTGCTCAGCAAAGTAAACCAAATCACACAGCAATATGATGGCGGCGTGAACAGTGGTCGGTAGACGGAAAAAAAATGACAAGAGGCGAAACGCGCCGGCTTTTATACACACATCATAACGCGCTCTCGCATTATCTCTGAAATTCCATAAGTCACCGAAATGTGCTGGTCAGGCATGCAAAGTTTCAAGAATGGTCGACACGGCTCCAGTAGTGACATGCAAAATAAACGCGGCCTGCGCTGCCCATAACAGAAAGTCATAACGGGGCTCCCCGCAAACAGGAAAGTGATCCCCTTAAACAAACCGAAACAACTGCACGTGCCACTAGTTTTCACTACACAATGCAGTACGCTCGCCACACGCCCTAGTGCTCTTGGGAGCACACTGCTACGGATGTAAAGTCAAACGCCTACCATATCTTCGGTGAAAGGTCAATGTGGAATCATCAATCCAAGGGAGTCTGCATTGCCAGGGTAGAAACCATGAAAGCGAGTAAAGGATTTCAGTAGGATGGTATTACAACCCAACGTATGCTGTTCAGCCGCGTTCAAAAAGTTCGCTATTTTCATTGAGTGATGCTGAGGACATGCCCAGATCTCTGATACGCTGAAGACGTCTCTAAGACGGCGCAATACTCTGAATCCTTGTCTTCTGCAAAATATCATTCCAGAAATACTAATTACTTGCGGCAGCAGTGTTCAAATTGTTGTTAGATCATATCGAATCTGTTAGGCACAGGAACAACAACTTTCAGGGAACCTCAAAAAATAAAATAATTCAGATGTTGTGATGTGTGGTGCAGTGAAGTGCGCGATTCGTAAAAGTGCGTCGTGGAAAATGCGCGGTTTAAAAAGGGCGCGTTCAAAAAGCGAGTGACAAAGAATAATGAAAGACGACGACGAAGAACGAAAGACGTGGCGCTACAAAATAAAAGAAAAAGGACCCAATAATGAAGAGCCACGGAGTTCCCAATGGTCAATGGCTGAGGAACACGGGAGCCCAGCGATCGCCAATGAGAACAAGGAAGAAGATCTGGCAGCATCAAATTGAGACAGATCTGTTCCAGGAGGCGAAGCGAGCAGGCCATCAACCGGGCCGGGCGTTGACGGCGGCAGTCGTGTCCCAGACCCGAGCCGCTATGCCTCCACCCGTCCGGGACGTCCTGTTCACCCACTTCCTGACCTCGGGACTCGTGTCGGCATTTGTCCTTGAAGCTCCACTGGTGCGCGGATTTCGGCCGACAACCTGCAGATGCCTGTTCCTTCGGGCAGCGCCGGAGCAGTCGGGCTGCGCGCCCGAGCTTCGTGCCGCGAGGCCAGCCAGGAGGCCGCCAGCGTATGAACGAGTCACTTAGTGGCTCACGTCATCCGTCGTGACCAGAATCGTCGTCATCTTGGCGAGCCTGCTGCGCTCGTCATCTGGTCTTCACCCAAGCCCAGCGAGATTTGGTGAGACCACGACGAACGTTCTTTATCACTCCACCACCCTCGCCACTGAACGATTCGCGCTCGCATGTTATTTCTAGAAGACTTCTTGAATAGTCCGCAGTGTATAACTTTCTTTCGATGACTGCTCTCTTTCTTAAGCTTTCGATTTATTTAGTTTACATTAAAAGCGTTGTGTTTTGTTATACAGTGTGATAAACGGCTTTGTCCTCATTTAGGCTTTCGGAGGCTCCGCCTGAGTCAGCTAAAGGGAACCTGTTCGAAAAAGAACCTGCATATGACAAACTGGCGTCTGCGACGGGACAAAGCCGTTCGTTACAGCGGCACAAAAGTGTTGAAAACATGGCGAGCTCACGTGAGCTACTGGTACTAGCGGAACGCAAGGGTCTCGAGGGCGCGGAGTTAAGAGCGTGGTATGACGAACAAGAGGCGCGAGCGCGCGAAGAAAGGGCAGCGGAACGGGAAGCCAGAGAAGAGCAGGGCGAAAGGGAAAGGGAAGCCGGAAAGCAAGAACGCGAGTTCGAGGAAATGACAGCGAAGAATTTGGAGTTACAATTAAGAGTCGCAGAAGCACAAGGCAACCGCGGAGAGACCCGAACAGGTGATCGAGGACCCGGATGGAGTGCACAGTGCACCGTGATTCCTCACAATTTAATTCCGGGATTCAAGGAGAGGCGGATGACTTAGATGCATATTTCAAAATGTTCGAGAGCGTCGTCACCGGACACGAATGGCCGAAAGAAAAATGGGCCACTGCTCTAAGTCTATGCTTGAGCGGCGAGGCACTAAACATTTTCGGACGTTTGTCACCCGAAGATGCCCTTAACTATGATAAGGACAAGTTGGCGTTGCTCCAGCGTTTTCGTTTTACGGCGGACGGTTACCGGGAGAAGTTCCGGCAGAGCAAGCCCCAGGATGGCAAAACTGGCAAGCAATATTCGACGAGGCTGCTGAGTTACTTTGACCGATGGGTGGAAATGTCCAAGACCGAAAAGGAGTATGTAGGTTTTCGTAACCTCATGGTGGTGGAACAGTTCCTGAAAAACTGTCAACCCCGACTGGCACTTTTTCTGCGTGAAAAGAGCTACAGCAAGCTTGAGGACATGGCCGAAGCTTCCGACAATTATTTAGCGGCTCAGAAGCAGTCTAACATTTCCTGTTCCGTGAGAAAACTGAGAGCAATAGTACTGCGGAGAAAAGCGGCGGCTCGTCCGAGAGGACTCAGGTACGATCTTTTGTGTTAGGCCGATTGGGTCACAAGGTACCAGACTGCCGTTTTAAGGTAAAGCAACCGTACTGCGGGTATTTCCAGAGGCCAGGGCATGACATTAAGGTTTGCACTAAGAATAACGGCCCAGTGAAGAAGACATCTTGCCTGTGGTCATCGAAAGAAGGCTCAAATGAAAGTACGAAAGCAGCTGGTGAAAAGGCAGAAGAGGACGCTGCTAGCACGGTGAACACCCAGCGAAAGGCTATGCCACGCACGATGCCTGTATTACAAGACGTAATCTTCTGCCAGAACGCTTCAGTCCTCCGAGACACTGGAAGCAACACGCTGATAGTGCGTCGGTCCCTTGTACCAGTCGGAGCTCTTACGGGCACCAGTACCACGTTGTCCTTGGCTGACGGCAGTAGCATCAAATTTCCCGAGGCGAAGGTTGAAATTCATTCCCCTTATTTCTCCGGCACGACCATTGCCAAATATATGACAAACCCTCTATATGATCATATTGTTGGAAATGTACGGGGATCACGAGATGTGCATGACACTGATAAGACGTGGAGAGAAAGTATTGAAAGAAAAGCGGGAAAGGAGGACCACATAGATGCCACAGGTGGAATTGAAACCCAGGAAAATTATGGTTCCCCACATTCTTTGTTGGTTTGCATCAAGAGCCAAGAGGCACCAAATGTACGCAAGGTTGACACTAGCCCCTTGAATGTGACCCGGAAGGATCTCTGTGCAGCCCAAGAACAGGACAAGATCTTCGAGTCATGCAGCAATAAAGCAGGTCTAACTTTCCAACCAAATGGAGCGGCCTCGTATTCATTCAATATAGAGAAAGGAGTGTTGTATCGCTATTTCTGATTGCCCACAGGCGAAAGATCCAACAGGTTGTAGTGCCCCAAAGTCTGCGTAGTCGAGTGCTCCCTTTGGCGTGTCTTAAAATCCTTCTATAGACCTTTCCAATACAGCCCTCCTGGGCGCCGCCATGAAATGCCGCTAGCGACGTCTAGCGGCGGCGCCATCTTGGGCTGTTTGCTCGCCGTGCGGGCGCGTGCATTCGTTGTGTGTTTCAGCAAGATCTTGCTTTCGGTGTTTGCAAACATCGCGGAATCATTAGGTAGGTTAATTTGTGAGTATGTGGGATCTGACTGATTAGCAGGACAGTTGTTATCGGCATTGTTTTGCGTCTTATTGCGCGGGCAGAAGCGGTATCAGCGGGGCCGGTTGGTAGAGATAAAACTGGGAAATCGGGAACATTGTCGCCTCTTCTTTGTTTGAGTTACTGTTGTAAGATTACTCGTATCATAATAAAAATACTGTTGCTAACAATGGTGCCACTCATTAAGGCGAAAGCCTTAATGTCTCAATTAGAGTAACCTTAATGTTTCAGTCACCTTAAAAGAGGGTGGTTCCAAAATTATGGAAAATTATCACAAGAAACGCTGCCTTGAGAAATAAATGACTAAGCACGTAACGCGACATATCAAAGGAACCCTTGATTTAACGCAGACATGACTCGAGCATAATCAACATGATAGCCGGGCGTTAAGTTATGCTCATGACTATAACTATGAAAGTGAGCATGTCCAGAAATCAACGATTGAAAATCCCTAACTAATGTTGGTAAGTCACACAAGGTAGGTTAGACTGGTTACGATAATGAGAGCGCACCGTGATAATTACCAAATCACGATTAATGAATGACGTGATTTTACAAAGCATGTTATTAATGACACATATTAGAAGGAAAAGCTTGAAACTGTAAGAAGGCGGCCGAGATGGGTGTCAAACGAAAGATGAACCTCGAAGGATGTGATATTGGTCATAGTCACGTTCATGACATGACATGATGTTCTCATGTCATGCTATGACATGAGCATGACTCTGGAAACATAATACTATTGGAAGGGGATCGATATGGGTGTCAAACAAAAGGTGCATGTCGAAGAATGTAATATTGGTCGTAGTTAGGTTCATGACATGACATGATGTTCTCATGTCATGCTATGACATGAGCATGACTCTGGAAACATAATACTATTGGAAGGGGATCGATCGATATGGGTGTCAAACAAAAGGTGCATGTCGAAGAATGTAATATTGGTCATAGTCACGTTCATGACAAGACATGATGTGCTCAGGCCATGCTATGACATGAGCATGACTCTGGAAACATAATACTATTGGAAGGGGATCGATATGGGTGTCAAACAAAAGGTGCATGTCGAAGAATGTAATATTGGTCGTAGTTAGGTTCATGACATGACATGATGTTCTCATGTCATGCTATGACATGAGCATGACTCTGGAAACATAGTACTATTGGAAGGGGATCGATATGGGTGTCAAACAAATGGTGCATGTCGAAGAATGCAATATTGGTCATACTCACGTTCATGACAAGACATGATGTGCTCTGGTCATGCTATGACATGAGCATGACTCTGAAAACATAAGACCACTGGAAGGGGATCGATATGGGTGTCAAACAAAAAGTGCATGTCGAAGAATGTATTATTGGTCATAGTCACGTTCATGACTTGACATAATGTGCTCAGGTCATGCTATGACATGAGCATGACTCCGCGAACATAAGACCGCTAGAAGGGGATCGACATGGGTGTCAAACAAAAGGTGCATGTCGAAGAACGTGACTATCGGTCATAGTCACGTTCATGACATGACATGGTGTGCTCAGTATGAGCATGACCCTGCAAGAACAAATGTAAAGGAAGGAGGTCAAGATGGGTGTCAAATGAAAGATACAGGTCCAGAGACGCGAATTAGTCACGCTCATTTCCTGAAATACATATGACACGAGCATGACGAAGCAAAAATCAACGGGAAGGGGTCAAGATCGGTGCCCAACGAAAGATATAGATCGAGAGAGGCGATACGAGTTAGTCATGTTCATGACATGAGATACGTAATATGACATGAGCATGACAGAGCAAAAATTAACGGAAGGGGGTGAAGATGTGGGTCAAAGGAAAAGTAAACCTCGAGGGATGTGACGTAAGATATACTATAATCATGTTCATGACATCGCTTACATGAAATGACATGAGCCTCATTATGCAAAAGGGGGTTTGATACCGGTTGTAAAACGAAAGGAACAGGAGAAGATGTGATATGAGTTATAGTCATTTTCATGACACGACATGGTCATGGCACGACATGGTCATGGCACGATTATGACTCAACATGAGAGCTTTAAGGGGGTTGAAATGGGTGTCAAACTGCAATTCGAGGGATGTGATATTTCACAATCATGTTCATGACACGACATGATCGTGGCTCGATATGGTCATTACTCAACAAGTAGTGCAACGGCGTTCGGACACTGCTAACAAAGCAAGTAAATTTTAACAAGGTGTGATAGTCAGTCAGTAAATGACACAGTATATCTGTGTGCATAACAATGTAATAATGTTGTCGCATGATGTATAAGCCATGGCATATGTGCGGCATCTACTCAATTAAAACCAGCGCTAGATAGCTACTCTTGGCTAGAATTCCTTCAACTGTCGGCTATTGCGTGCTGACTTTCTCTTTAATGAATAACGTTGGCTAATACTTACAGTTACATCGCTGGCATCTTGGCATAATATTGGCTCCCACGGTGCGTGAGACCTGGACTTTTTTTTCTAATCGGGTTTCTCATTTATCGCACTCATGGTCAAGAAGCAATCATTCGGCTCCGTTCTCGCAGCCTAGTTCATTATCGACTTCTGTCGAGCACTCCACTTCTTTTTTCTTTTGAAGGAAGCGTCCGCGTCACATAAGGTGCTGAAGCACGTTTGCCGTTCAACAAAACATGCCCACCTGGTTTGCACTGCACAGGCCGGAGGCATACATCAGCAAGGACAAGAGCAACAAAAAAAGGAAAAGAAAAAGGAATGTCCGTACCAAAACCCCTTGCTTTGGTAGTACCGTGAAACGCGTTTAGCTCTCATGGTTGAAGCTAATCAAGTAGGGAGAGAATGAAAGAAGAAATTCGCACCATATGCTAAGAACGGCACTGACTAGGGTTGAGGGTGTGTTGGCGACATTAAAGGTACATTCACACCGAAGGCGGGCGGCAAAGCGGCCAAGCGGGCGTTTCATCGCGGCAAGGCGGCGAGTGCGCGCATCTGTTCAGACCGCGCGGCTCCCTCGATCGGCTGCCCGCGCGGCAGAAGAGGCGGGGCATCGCGCGCTTTTGCCTACGTGTGCCGCCATCTCGTGGCACTCGTAGGCAAAATTTCGCACTGGTCATTGAAACACACGCTACGACGAGTTAATAGTCATGCGCACTGCAGTTCTTTCTACGCGTTTGTGCGTAAATAGTTAGCATACCACGGTCTGACCGGAGCGCATCGCCCAGCTACAATTTCCCAATGCTATGAACGAGGTGCTGTCCACTTACCAGTCGCTCCCAAATCCGCTGCAATCTTCATCCACAGCTCTTTCTTGAACTCGACTTCTTTGTACCGCGGATGTGATTTGTCGAATAGCGCCGGGTGCTGCTGTATGGCATCTATTAGGAGCTCCGCGCTGAAAGCCGGTTGCTCAGACATGATTGCCGCCATTTCCATAATCTCGACCCGGTGTGCCGATGTCGCCGATATTTGCAGCGCGTTTATTGGCTGCGGCAAAGCGGCGATAGCGGCGAGCGGCAAAAAATTGGTCCGAGAGCGATCGGACCTGCCGCCTCGTTTTCCGCCCCGCTTTCGCCGTCTGGAGAGGAGGTTTTCCCGCTTTCCGCATCACCGCTTTGCCCGCCCCGCCTTCGGTGTGAATGAGCCTTAACGTTAGACCACATGGGAACATGAGCGGTGCGGCGTTTTGGCAAGAGTACGTCAGTGAGTGCGCAGCCGCACTCCTCCTGCGCAACGTTGTGCTTGGTGCACAGCTGTTTACATGCAGCGTTTCTTTTCTTCTGGTTGTACGCGCAACCGTAGACAATTCAGTGATGCCCTGTCGATTGACTGTTCTTAAAGAACATTTTAAATCGCTCTAGTGAGCGAAAAACAGCGCGCGCACCATGCAAGCACGGCAAAACGTATGGGCGGCTTGGCGCAACAAACAGCCCAATGAAGGGGGGCGTGGCGCGGAGAGCCGTAGCAGACGACAAAAACAGGTTCCTGCTCGCCGGTGCGAGAGTGCCGATGGAAAGGTGTATAGGCCGGGAGTCCAAGAGGCAGTGAGAAGATACGTGCGCTCTTGCGACATGTCAGCTAACGTATCCCAAGAGCAAGGTTGGAAAGGCAGCTCTTGGCCGCATGCCATTGATCGATACTCCATTCTAATGAGTAGCCGTGGACATTATTGGGCCATTAAAACCGGTATCTCACACCGGAAATAAGTATATACTCATCCTCGTCGACTTCGGCACCCCAATAGCTCTGCCATAGATCGATTCAGAGGGTTGAGAGCGATGTTTTAAGTGCGAAGCATTTCTTAGCGAACTTCGGGGACGTTGAGAGTATCTATCTATCTATCTATCTATCTATCTATCTATCTATCTATCTATCTATCTATCTATCTATCTATCTATCTATCTCTCTATCTATCTATCTATCTATCTATCTATCTATCTATCTATCTATCTAGCCGCCTACGACCTTGTGCTGTCCTGGACGTTTCGTTAATGATGTGTATACGAAAATTGATATGCCAGAAAATGACTCCATGACGAACATAAATATAAGGTCATAACATGAAAATCATGACATGCATGTCACGAGCGGCATGATTTACATGCGACGGTCTTGGTGCTCTCCTGGCCGTTTCGTTAATGGGATGTATACTAAAATTGATATGGCACAACATAACTGCATGAGGATCATAAATGACCGGTCATAATGTGAAAATCATGAAATGCATGTCATGAGCGACATGTTTTATATGCCACAGCCTTGGTGCTCCTGTGGCCGTTTCGTTAACTTCATATGTAACAAAATCGTCATAGCGAGACAGCAATGGAGGTTCATTTTACGTTCCTGGTGCGTGCTTCGCATTCTTTTGATTCCCACTGATCGCCGGATCTGCCTTTTTTTTCCCGTATTGGTTTTCCCCGAGAGATACTGTGCGACCAAGCATCCTGTTTCACATCTGACCTAACGAGGGAGGTCAATGATCTACTGGCCATGGAGCATCTCAGTTGAACACCCCACCATGCAATGTGCAACGGGCTAGTAGAGCGCTTCAATGGCACGCTGAAGCAAGTGCTGCGTAAATTGTGTCAAGAAGAGCTTAAATCATGAGAGCGGTTACGCGCACCTCTCCTCTTTGCATATCGGGAAGTGTCACAAGCTAACCTAGGATTGCCTCCTTTCGAGATGATTTACGGACTGCATGTTCGAGGCCCACTTAGTATACTGAAGGAGTTATGGACCGGCGAAGAGGTAAAGACAACCTATGGTTAAGTTATGGATCTCAGAGATCGCTTGGAGAAAACGTTGCACTCAGCCCATGAGAATTTATCACGAGCTAAGACAAATCAGAAAAGGTACTAAGACAGGGGCAGTAGGTGCCGTCGTCTACACGTGGGTGATCTTGCCTTCGTACTGCTTGCCTCTACCGAAAACAAACTACTGATGCACTGGAAGGGGCCCTTCATGGTCAAAGGAAAGAAAGGGAACTTGGGCTATTGCCTGGACATGGGATATACTAGGAAGTTGTTTCATATCAACATGCTCAAGCGGTATGAGGAATGTCAACCAGAGGTGATCCCACAGTCAGCATCCTTTGTCGTAGTGGAAGAGGAGGACACGGGTACAACTGTTCCCACTTTCAACTCTTCTGAGGATTATGTGACAGAAGCGAGGATGTTAGGGTGGACTATATGAGCAGGTCGCAGTGACAAGTTATGTTATATTGACATTCTTTAAAGTTGACATGTCAGGTTATACGCCATTATACAGCCCAGCCCCACGAACTTCTTGTGCGGCTATATGAGAATTGTTTGTTTCTTTGTTTTGTTTTTGTTATGTTGTAGTGCCATGTGGTATTTGTTCGCTAATCCTGGAAATTTACCAATGCACAATGTGTGGTGTTGACATTAGCTGTGACATTTTCGCGCACTGAACGGCAGTTTTTCGGACAACAGAAAAGGTTTTCGAAAAAGGGGCCTATGTGATGTGTGGTGCAGTGAAGTGCGCGATTCGTAAAAAGTGCGTCGTGGAAAATGCGCGGTTTAAAAAGTACGCGTTCAAAAAGCGAGTGACAAAGAAAAATTAAAGACGACGACGATGAACTAAAGCCGTGGCGCTACAAAATAAAAGAAAAAGGCCCAATAAAGAAGAGCCACGGAGTTCCCAATGGTCAATGGCTGAGGAACACGGGAGCCCAGCGATCGCCAATGAGAACAAGGAAGAAGACCTGACAGCATCGGAGAAGACGAAGAAGACGGTTCGATCTCGCTGCTCGCCTGCCTTCGGGGATTTGGCCAAGGATTGAGTAGTTTCAGCTTTCTTTTTCGTTATTAACTATCTCGTTGACGTTCTTATTAGCATACAAGTGCATGTTGTCCTAATCTAACCAGACAGATGCCCTTTTCGTCACCCGGACCAGGGGCTTTCCTCTGGTCCGCTTCTATCCCTCCGCAGGACTTGCCAGTGGAGCTGTTTTTACGCAACGGTGTCTCGTGCGTCCCTGTGGCACTCGTCCCGACGAACGATGGCATTATCAGAATGAAGAATCCTAAAGTGATTCAGGCAGAACTTCGCTCAGCATCAGCTCATTATCAGAACATCACAGAGGTGCGACAGTTTGGCAGAGGAGGTATTCTCTGCTTCTCCCCTGACCAACCTTGTGTGCAAGACCTTCTGAAGTGCTCAACGTTTGCAGGTGGTGCGATAAGCGCGTTCATTACAACCCACCTGGCATGCGTGAAAGGTCTTGTTCGCGGCGTCGATGTGAACATGACTCCTCAAGAGGTACTAGAAATGTTTGCTCCAGCAGGTGCTATTTCAGTGTACCGGTGTGGTAGAGTTGGAAGAGAACAGTAATATTCCAACTGAGTCGGTCATAGTTACATTTGCAGGATCTACTCGGCCATCAGAAATTAAGGCTTGGCCCTTAATATGCAGAGTAGAGGCGCTGTCTTCTCGTCCTCTTCAGTGCGTAAGGTGTTGGCGCTATGGCCACACGGTGAAAGGATGCAGATCTTCTGCCAGGTGCCGAATTTGTGGCGAGGATCATGTGACTAGTGATTGCAAAAGTAGTGATGAAAAGTGCTGTCTCTGCAATGACTCCCAACCCGCTGATTATGCTAACTGTCCGGCAAAATCAAAAGAAATGGCAATTTTAGAAATTGTAGATCGACGACGCTGGTCACGTCGTGAAGCTATAACTGAAATTCAAGCTCGATCACAAGGCTACGCTGGTGTTACAGCCCGCCTTGCTGGATCAATGGAAGCGTCTCTGTCCGCGACTATTGCCGACGCGGTAGAAAGAGCTATGGAAAAAGCTATGGAGCGCCTTGCTGGTAATCTTTGTGAGACCTGGTCGCAAATAATGACTAATCAGGTGGCCCACATAATTAAGTCAACATCGGCTGTTATTCCAATTTCCCAAGGGGCACAGTGGCTACAGCCATCAAACGAAGTAGCGTCCGATGCCACTTCCCTAGATGCCCAGAGTGCGGTCCTGTCAGCTGATACAATCAAGAATCAGACTGAAGACATTAACGATGACGCGCAGGAGATGGAGGACATGGATATGGATCCTCGAACACTGAAACGATTGAGGTCACCGCTGTCTAAGAAAGGCACGACAGCCATTCATTCTAAGACGAAAAAATATTTAAAGGAGAGCCTTTCTAGGAAAGATTTCTTAAAAGAGAGTATTTTAAGCAAGGCAGTTGCTGAGGCCAATCTATTTCAACAATAGGATCCATAAAAATTCTTCATTGGAATTGCCGCTCTATTCTTTCTTCAAGAACAGACTTATTATATTTGTCAGCCAAATTCACTCCAGATATAATTGCATTACAGGAAACTTGGCTTTCAGGGCACCAGTCTTTTCAATTAAATAAGTATCGATCATTCCGGCTAGACCGCCCATCGAAGGGCGGAGGTTTAGCATTCTTTGTTAACAACCGAATTAGTCTTAAGGCCAAAATTTCATATAAGCTTATGTCTCCTGAAAGCGAAATATTCGCCTTGGAAGTATCCTTGCCAGGTTGTCGGCCATTTTCTTTAGTTAATTTATATTTTCCTGCAAGGGTGCAAAATACTAATTTATTAGACTCTGCTGTGGCATCCTTAGGCAAATATAAGATCCTTGTGGGTGATTTCAAATCTCACCATGTTAGTTGGGGTTCTAGAACCGATAAATGCGGCAAGCGCCTTTGGGAGTGGTCAGTAGATAACAACTTGACTTTCCTTAATTCTGGAACTCCTACATATATCAATCATCGGTCCCGCTCCGTATTGGATTTAAGTTATATAAGTTCAGGGATAACTAGTTCCTCCTGAATGACCTTGGACAGCGGCAAAAACAGCGACCACTTCCCGATAATGTTTGAGGTTAATTGTCCGATAATGCTGGCATGTTCTCGCACCCGAGTTTTTGTTAATTATAATGAATTCAAAAATGATCTCAAAGCAGCGTTAGTTTCCCGCTTAGAAGATGGCGAAGATAATAAGGCTATGAAGCTTAGTGCCATAATGAAAAAGACGTACAAAAAAGCAGAATTCATTGTACAATCTCCCAAGGGAGTTTCTTGTAGCCCTTGGTGGAATGCAGATTGCGCTCGTGATCACAGACGACGGCAGGCTGCGTGGAAACAACTTGTCTATAATCAATCCCCGAAGAATTGGTCAGACTACAAATTTCTTGCAGCTATCTTCAAACGAACAGTCGCTAAAGCTAAAGAGGATTATGATAAAAGGCAACATGATTTCATTTCTAAACCAGAAAACAAGAAAGCATTATTTAGATATATGAGAGCTCGCAAAATCCTGCCATCTCCAGCTAATGTAGAATGTGTAATTCCATCGTCAG
Organism: Hyalomma asiaticum; assembly: GCA_013339685.2. Taxonomy (NCBI): domain Eukaryota; kingdom Metazoa; phylum Arthropoda; class Arachnida; order Ixodida; family Ixodidae; genus Hyalomma; species Hyalomma asiaticum. Next base: position 73,075,347 of record CM023490.1, on the reverse strand, counting down.
AGGAACTGACAAAGTCTTTAGAACTAATTGCTAAAGGACTGGAAAGCAGATTCACATCGACTATGTCTCAGGTCTTCAAGAAACCACCGGATACGACTGATTTCACAGAAGTCACATCTGCAGAATTGACGGAGGTGATCAGATCTTTACCACCATCTGCTCCAGGCCCTGATGGAATTACGGTTACAATGATCAAAATTTTATTTGATCTCTCACCATGTGACCTTCTAAAGACTATAAACTATTCACTAAAAAACACCTGGATTCCCCTTGATTGGAAATTAACTCAAGTGATTCCAATACCTAAAAAGCAAGGATTAGGATTCAACATCGAAAATATCAGGCCAATTTCGGTTACTTCTAATATGGTTGAAGTGATAGAACGTGTACTTTACCCCGAATTAGCCAATTTTGTGGAAGATAACTTCATATTGAAGTCTTTTCAAGTAGGCTTTAGATCGAACTGCTCAATATGGTGTGCGCACGTGGATATAGAGAGCAGGATTCAACTTGCTCGTAAGCGAAGAAAACATGCTGCATTAGTAATGCTGGACTTGGCTAAAGCGTATGACAGCGTGGAACACGCAATTCTCCTGACAACCCTAGAGACCTATAATTTTCCAACATATTTGATAGCATGGATACCAGAATTTTTGAGAGCTAGGGAATGCTTTTGCTTTAAGGATGGCTGCTACTCTCCTAGATTCACACAAACTCGTGGTGTTCCTCAAGGAGCAGTTCTTTCTCCGTTGTTGTTTTACGTCCTAATGAGCTCCATCCCTACTTGTGAAGGTGTACAACTTTACGTTTATGCTGATGATATTGCATTCTTTGCAGCCGACAGCGACATTCATTTACTCTATCAAAATTTGCAACGTTACATGAATACGCTTCGTAATTGGCTTTGCGAAATTGGCATGTCCTTAAATGTTAATAAAAGCTCGATCTTAGTGTTCCCTTTAAGTGATCCTATTTCTATCTCTATATATTACAGTCAAGACCTTATTCCCCAAGTCGATTCTCTCAAATATTTGGGAATAATTTACGATGCAAAGCTAACTTGGATTTCTCACATAGAGCATATAAAATCTAAGGCTCAGCGTGCCTTAGGTGTGCTGCGCAGATCAAGCAACAGACGGTTTGGGTTAAGCAGGGAGGCTCTCCTGATGATCTACAAGATGTATACATGCGCCCAGTAATGGAATTCGGTTGCGCTCTATTTTCAGGTTCCCCAGCTTACAAAACTAAGCCACTAGTTCTCTTGGAACGTGAAGCACTGCGACTTTGCATAGGCCTACCTAGAAGTACAGCCAACACTGTTCTGTATCAAGAAGCACGCTTGCCTACATTGTCTTGCAGATTCCGAATCCTAACTATACAAACATTCCTAAAATTGTATAGCTTTCCGCTCAGACGAACTGAAGATGTGTTCATCAAAGACCCAGACTCGTTTTTTCTAGCACATTGGGCCCGCTTCCATACACCACAGATTATATTTGTGCAAAGACAATTAGATAGCATAAACGTTAACATTCGAGAGTTAATTGCATCAAAAGGCTCAAATCAGGGGATCACGATTGAATATGATGATATTTTTCCCGGAAACGCTAAATTTCTGTCTACTAGGCTCTTAAATAATCAGCTGCAAGACTACCTTGGGCAAGCACAAACAAATTACATAATAGCTACAGACGCATCTGTGAAGGGCGAAAAGGCAGGTGTGGGGATCTTTTCATCAACGCTTGATTGGTCCTTCTCACTGAGATTACCAGACTACACCCCCATTTTTGCAGCAGAGCTTTTAGCAATCATTTTGGCGCTGAGGAAACTCCCTGCGGCTGCGACTAATGTGGTGGTTTTAACCGATTCCCATTCGGTTTGTACTTCTCTTACATCTTCATCCAATTCACAAGCCCTGCAGATGTTTTTAGCATTAGTTCCGCCACATCTTAGCCTCGTAAAATTGCTGTGGGTACCGGGTCATAGCGGTTTGTATTTAAATGAGATGGCCGACTCATTAGCTGGAGCATCTCTTCAAGGACCGATAATATCAGTTTTTCCAGCAGAGCAGTATATAACAGTAATCAGACATAGAAAATTTTCTATACATAGAGATTCAATGGAAACTATCACAGCTTCGTCAGAATACAGACATTTAAATTATCCATGGAAATCTAAATGGTGTCCATCAAGGCAATCTGAGGTAATTCTCAGCAGGTTTCGATGTCGTGTCCCTCCGCTAAATCTTTACGCACACAGGGCTGGTTTGGTTTTGTCGCCCCTCTGCCATTTCTGTCGTGGAATTGAAAGTATAGATCATTATTTGTTAGTTTGCCGCCGGTACAAGTTCCTCCGAAAAAGACATCTAGAAATTCCGATCAGTACGTTGGGACTAAATTTAACAACTGAAGTTGCTCTTTCTTTTGGTGCCTCAGCTCTGGGATATTGCCACAGGGATCTATTCAATGCTGTGTGCAATTACATACAAATGACAAATCGCATACGATTTTGACAATTCCTGTTAAAAAAAAGTCAATTGTAAAGACAGTCTACTCTTCTCGTGAGTACTGCAAAACATACTTAAGATATTCTTCGGTACATGTTTTGGTGACTGATCTGTCAGGTTTGAATGGTTAACATGCACAATTCCACTAATTAAATTCCGTTTAAACATCCTTTTTCTTTCTCACTCTCTCTATCAGTTCCTTCCAATAATTTAAAATCAAAACGTAATCACCTCTTGGCCAATCCCCCATGGTGGGTAAGTGCCGTAATTCTTCAGGAACATCATCATCATCATCGAATTGAGACAGAGCAGTTCCAGGAGGCGAAGCGAGCAGGCTATCAAACGGGCCGGGCGCTGACGGCGGCAGTCGTGTTCCAGACCCGAGCCGCTATGCCTCCACCCGTCCGGGACGTCCTGTTCACCCACTTCCTGACCTCGGAACTCGTGTCGGCATTTGTCCTTGAAGCTCCACTGGTGCGCGGATTTCGGCCGACAACCTGCAGTTGCCAGTTCCTTCGGGCAGCGCCGGAGCAGTCGGGCTGCGGGCCCGAGCTTCATGCGGCGAGGCCAGCCAGGAAGCCGCCACCGTATGAGCGAGTCACTTGGTGGCTCGCCTCATCCGTCGTGACCAGAATCGTCGTCACCTTGGCGAGCCTGCTGCGCTCCAGTCATCTGGTCTTCAACCAAGCCCAGCGAGATTTGGTGAGACCACGACGAACGTTCTTTATCACTCCGCCACCCTCGCCACTGAACGATTCGCGCTCGCGTGTTATTTCTTGAAGATGTCTGGAATTGTCCGCAGCGTATAACTTTCTTTCGACAACTGCTCTTTTTCTTAAGCTTCCTATTTATTTAATTTGCATTAAAAGCTTTGTGTTTTGTTATATAGTGTGATGAACGACTTTGTCCTCATTAGGCTCTCGGATGCTCCGTCTGAGAGAGTCAGCTTAAAAGGAATGTGTTCAAAAAAGAAACTGCATATCACAGATGTGCTTACGAAGTTGGCTGTAGAGCCTAATGTTGACAGCAGCACCCGATTCAGAGCTCAGGCAACCAGCTCGCTGGCGCGAACGATACCTGCGAAATTGGCATTAAACTTGTGGTATTGCATGCGCATGCCAGCGGCCGCGGTCTCGTTGCGGGTTACGCTTTGGCAGGAGCGGTGCGGTGGAAGAGGGCACTCACGCCGCTTCCACCGCTGCCTTTCATGCCTCGTCGCGGTGCTGTACGGCCCCGCTCCCTCCTTTCTACTCTCTGCTCCTAAGATTCGGGGAGATGCCTCCTCCTCTCAACCTCGTGAAGGCGCGCCGATTCTCGAGTGTGTTGTATCTTTCCTCTGGAGGGGTTGGGATTAACTGGACCACCTAGGACGCGAAAGATCGCCACCCGCCGCCGTCACTTAGCGCCTGCCCGCCCTTCTGTGAGCGATTCCCGATTCTTGGTCGGAGCGCGAAGCCACACGAAGTGAGCTGAGTCACTATCAGCCCCTTCTCGTCATGCGCTTTTTTTGCATTGTTATTTTTGCCCCAGCCGTAAGGAACATTACTCCTGCGCGCTGAGGCACTCGCACATTTTACAACTGTTGTGTTGGTGGCGCCAGAATTAGGTGAATAAACACCTTCATTTCAAAGGCTTGTCTCGGTGCACTTGGCCTGAACCCGCCGTGGCCGCGATCTAACGCGAACCGCGGGATAGGGCCCACATCTCTTAGGGCTGCTGCGTTTGTGCTTACGAGTGTCTGCCACTCTGGTAGCACCCATGGCAACAGTATAAGGAGATAAGAACACTTATATTTGGCGCCCAACTACGTGGGGCCAGGGGCCTAGCCCATTGTCGCTTGAACGACGAGCAGGTGTCGGCAGTGTGTGGTAGTTGCGTTCAGTTCCCAGCGTCAAATGCGCTTTGGTTGAGCGTGGCCGTCTCTGCCTCTCTGCCATGTACCGCACGTATCTCTTTCTTTGTCTGTCCTTCCTTTTGTAGCGTTAGCTACACTGGCCTAGCCAAGCCCGTTTCGCGCGGCACATCAAGAGCCGTGCTGCGCATGCGCAAGGATCAGTGATGTCACACAGCTTGCGCACCGGAGCCGGCACCTCTCGCGCACTCCGCCGCCGCCGCGCGCGACTCACCGCCGCCGGTCTGCGCATTCCAGAGGAGTGACGTCGTAGCCGTGGTAGACGCACTGGCGCCGGCGCGCGCTCGCTGTGCAGTCGCCGTCTGACACTGCACTGGAGCCGCTGCGCTTCTGACTGGTGTTTGCCAGTGTGGTATAGCCATGGAGAAGGAGAGCGCAAATGCTGCTCAACAGCGCAGAAGAGCGGAGAAGCTTGACTCATCGGATCCCGAAGTAGTTGCCTAGGAATTAGCGGTTTAGCGTAGGAGGAATGAACAGAAGAAGGCTAAACGTGCTGCGGAGACACTGGAGCAAAGGGACGAACGTCTAGCAAAGCGGCGTCGCCAGGAGGCTGAGCGACGTGGCCGACCACCCCTGCAGCAACAACAAAACGCCGTCGATGACGTCAAGGCTCGCCGATCGACTGAATATACTAGACAACCAGGAAAGCTAAGAATAACCAGCTGAACCTTTGCTAACCCTACGTATATCCTGGCATAGCCGAGCTAAGCCACTGCAACATTTTTTTTTTCTCTGTCGATGTATCGTGGTGTGAGGAGGGGCAAATGTCACTTCTCAAACGGATTCGTAACCCGCTTCGCAGTTGCGTGAGGCGAAGCGCGGACGAGGAAAGGCGTGATGCAAGTTGCCACCGAGATTCAGCAGTTCGTTCTTGGTGGCGGAAACTCATTGGATTGACCAAGGCTTCCAACATGGCTTGGCCGGGAGAATGACGATCTCGTCTCCCGCCGAACGTTCAAGTCGGTGAGGCCAACGGCTTTCTTTAGTGTTTGCGTCGTGCGCGCCTTTATTCAGTAAATTCAGAACCAGTGAAAGAATAGTTGACGCACTATTTCTTGCCCGGGTCGCCTAAAGTCTCTTTTCCTAAAAAGTTGACAAGCGCTGTTCGGTGCACATGTCCGACATGCACCGAGGGAGGAAAAGATGGCGGAGCGGCCGCTGAGGGGAACAAAGAAGACAGAGGGAAAGCCTTCTTTCATGAATAGCGCTTCGGGTACCTGTTTCTTCAAGCGCGCAGAAGGGGAGAGCGATGCAGCGTCCCCGCGGCGGGAGAGGCGAAAATCAGCCGCCCGGTCCGGGGGAATGGGGTGTCCATCCTCACTGGGATCCTCTGGACTCTAGTTTTAGCAGTTTGTTGTTTTTAGATGCGAAGCAGCTCTTTGACTAGCCTCTGTAACGCTGTCCCTCCGTGCGTCCGTACGAACGCGCCGCAACGCGCTCCCCTCGCCGCAGGTGTTGGAGCGGGGCCAAGTAGGTCACGCCGCAGCTGCGCGTTGACGTCACGATCCCCTCGCAGTGCGCGCTGACGTCACTATCTCCCTCGCCTGCCGCGCGCTCGCCGCAGCGCCCGCAGCTGCTGCCTCGTCAGTTGGCCCGCAACACCTGCCGCTACCGCCGCTCGCTTCGCTACCGCGACCGCCGCTCGCTACACCGCCGACTCGTCGGTTCACGCGCAAAAAATTACCATCTTCCCAAAGGGAACCCCGGTGGGATCCGAAGCAGCAGCGTTGTGCACGGGTGGCGTCACGGGTTGAACGGCGCTAACGCGCGCCAGCTCCGGTCCAGCGCCCGTGTCCACTCTGAAGAAACGACAAGACCTACGCCAGCCATCGCTTCAAACGAATCTTCCAGCGCTCACCGCAACACCCGCGTTAGCGCCGTTCAACCCGTGACGCCACCCGTGCGCAACGCTGCTGCTTCGCATGCCATCAGGGTTCCCTTTGGGAAGATGGTGTTAATTTTTTTTTATTTTTCCTTGGCCCGAATAGCACCGTAACTGACGGCAGGGTGACCCATGTGCACTATAGTGTAAATAGTTTCTTTTGTTGCTTTTTTGCCTCTGGGAGGCGGGGCGCATGAACGTGCTGTAGTGCACGGGCGCGCGCGCGGTATCGTTGACTTGTTTTGCAACGAGCGCGGGTTGTTGGCTAGAAGCGGCGTGTAGCCGTGGCCGGTCCGTACGACCTTGGCATGCCACCTTCGCGGATAGCGCCGTGTTTACGCGCGTCGGCAGTGGCAACCCCCCTGACAGAAGAGGAGAGCGATTGCGCACCCCTGCCAGTCGTCAGAGCGGAAGACTTTCGTTAAAGCTACTACGCTCTGCGATTTCGCACGGTGCAGTAGGAATTCTCAGCTGTCGCCGTCCCTTCCGCGTCTGTTCATTCCGTAGGCAACACGTGGTGGATGTCCCGTTTCGTTTGGTGTCACGGATGGGCAGTTCGTGGAAGGACAAACCGCTAGTGTAAGGTCATATGGCATCGCACTGGTGAAGACCATGTTTACTATCGTCTGCGAAGGTGCGAAGCATGCGGTGATGCACCGGTGTTTCCCATAGGAGTACGTCAGTCGCTGTTGATGGGCTCACTTTACCGTGGCCACGTTAGACACCGACAGCCCGGGCCCATTAGCAGAAACTCGTTAGGATCACTTCGGACACAACCCTAAGCATACACAGTCTGGGCGAATTGTCCCCAGGAACGCACACTGTCTGACAGCACGGCCTCCAGGATCGGCCCACCGTGACGACGGCAGCACGACACGCCGACAAGCCCATCCCCTAAGGTGCTCCCCACCTCAAATATCCTCGCTTGAGGCCCTAAGTGTCGTTTTCAGCCTAACCTGAAACAAGCTGACGTTTCAAGCTTGCCGCGTTCGATCAAGAGGGTTGTCTCTGAAGAACGGTCGTGCTGTATTTAAGACTGCATCGCGAGCATCACATGATCGTGTTAAGGCTTCTGACCCTATCCGACCGTTCGTTAATTATTGTGTGGAGCACGCGTCTAGTTTTTTTTAGGAAGAATCTTTTGTAATCATGCCGGATAGCATGTTTTTAGAAAAAGAGTTACCAGCTACTGAAAAGAAGTTTCAGCCTCTAAATGTGAAAAGCTTTGATGTAGCGCGAAACAAGACACGGACACGAGAAGGCACATATGGACGCCACCTAGCGCTAGTAGCAGCAACATGTTTATTTTCAAAATCAGACCGCTTTTAAGCCTAACTAAATAAACATGTTGTTGCTGGTAGCGCTGTGTGGTGTCCATATGTGCCTTCTCGTGTCTGTGTGTTTTGCGCTACATCAAAACTTTTCAAATGAACCGCCAACAAGCTCACATCGCAACTCTCGTGTAAATGTAAAGCCTTCAGTAGTTGAGCAAATAGCTGTCGATATACTCTTGAGGCTATCTTGGTTTGGCAGCTTCCAATGACAAAAAGGCAAAATCGCCAACCTTAGAGCTATTTTTCCGGCGAGTACCACAAAGCAACGCATTCCCTTTTGGTCAATTGTTTCAGGGAAAAAGACGTGGCAAATTTGTGTAGCTGGCTACATGCAGACGAGCATAACATGTCTAATTTTTCCGACCGCTTTTGCGTACGTAATTTTCGGGCTCTAGTTCAGTTCTTTAGAGAAAAGAATCCTAGTTACTGTACAGCTTTTAGTGTGGATGTCGATGACGTGTATTACTCATCGCCCTGTTTGGTAAACTTCTTAAAAGGATATAGTGAAGAATGCGTGCAAAACCAATCACCGTACTGTATTTAGCGAGTGGAGCGAAGGGGTGGTTTATTCCATCCCCACTTCGTGCGGTAAGGTTTACATCGGCCGGACGGGCAAATGTTTAAACGAACGTTTAAAAGAACGTGCTTGCGATGCTAGCTCGGTTACAGGGAGTAATAGCTCTATAAAAGATTGTAATGGTTGCAAGGCTTTGTTTCGCCAAAGCATCATTCAAGGCAGAGGAAGTACAAAAAGTCCATATGAACTGCTCGAGGCGTATTACATCAAAACGAATGGCCAGACCTGCATAAGTGAACCTTCTGTGGTTAAGTTTGCACCAACCAAAATCACTGAAAAAGAGTGGCGGTTTTTCATCGGTACCTTACTGTTAGGTGGTCTAGTCCTCCGGCTATTCGCAATTCCAGAAAATGTGGTTCATCTGGCAACATTGCTGAGATAAACAAAGATGGCTTCTATATCCAAGGTCACGACCGCGCTTCCGCTTAGCGCTGAGCTTCTTGATTGCGGGTTCGAATCGCGATGCTTCGTCGAATGCGAAGGGGTTCTTGCTGCCGAACATCTCATATTAATATGAGCAGCGAAACAGATTGCGCTGTGCGTTCAAACGTCGCACTTGTTCGGAGACCCGCATCAGGTTTTCTTAAGGATAAAGAGCCTTACCAGCGAGCCTGAAGTTGAAGAAGCCAGGTGTTCATGCGTAGCAGGTCTCTCCGAAAGGTGCAAGCACTTGTGCGCGGCGTTGCTCCATTGAGTACAAATGCGTCACTAATAAACGTGTTAAAAGAGTGCAGTTCTATGCGCGGTGCCGGAAGACAAACATAGAGGCGCGGTGAACAGGTCGAGCGCTGAAAAGTTGGAACGAGTGCCATAAATCCTGAATTGGCACCAGATGAACTTGAAATGCAAACGCGCTACGTTGAACGATCACACATTACCTCAATAACCACCAAACAAATTACGAGATGGTATGGACTGTTTCTTAAAACGTGCACCGCAGGCTCTAGGTCGACCTAAAGATAAAAGATTAAATAACGTTGTGGCGTATTTCAAAGACAACAAATTAAAATTAATACTAGCAGACAATGAAGGTTGCTTTGTTGTCATACCTGAGGGAGCGTATAACGAAAAAGCTCTAGAGGCTATTAAGAAGAACTTCCGTCCAGTTAAGAAGGGTGAGACACGCGTTAAGTCGAAGTTTGCTGGTTTCTGCAAGAATGTGGGGCTTACGGTGTTAGCCAGGGAATGAGAGAATAGCAAAGGGAGCAACCTTAACGTTTTTTTCTCGGCTAAAACACACAAACCTGATATACCCTTTCGTACTATTGTTAGTGAAGGGGGATCCTGGCAAATTAATGTTAGTAGATTTCTGCAGAGCAAGCTTAAAAAGCTTGCAGTGAATGATCCCTTCCGAACAAAGGGATCTAGTGATGTGTGCGATTTTTCGCGGTCTCACAATGGTACCTGCAACGCCTTCTCAGTGGATGTAGTAGATTTGTATTATTCTGTTCCGCATGACAAGCTTCTTGCATCTGTAAAATCCTGCATCGAAAAGAATGGCGACGTTCCTTTTATCAATGACTCAGGAATTACCGTTGACAATTTCTTATCGCTTTTAGAATTTTACCTCAATGTTACTTTTATAACTTTTGACGAAAAGCCCTACCTTCAACGACAGGGAATCTGCATTGGTTCGTGTGTCGCGCCGGTTCTCTGCGATATCTTTTTAGCTGAAGTAGATGGGGACTTGGATAATGCTTTTAAAGGGGGGGACGTTGTGAAAGTTTTTAGATACGTAGACGATTTTTTAATTCTTTTACAGGGAGACCTTGCATCCCCTGAAGCTATTTTAAACGTCTTTAAAAGACTAGGACGAGGCCTATCTTTCACGGTCGAAATACCGCAAGAAGCTTGTCTGCAATTTTTAGATTTGAACCTCACGTGGAACGATGAGCACTTTTGCTAGTTTTATCGTCCCCGTGCTAAGAAGGAGCTGTTGCCGTACGACTCTGCCCACTCAAAGATTGTCAAGAGGGGCGTAGCCTCTCTCTGCTTGGAATCGGCGCTGAGGAGGTCCTGCCCACACAGCGTGGAACGTAGTTTTCACAATCAGATTAGCCGATTAGAGGCTGCAGGCTTCCCTCGATCGGTCATCACAGCCGTTGTTGAATCACTGCTGCAGAAGTTAAAACGTGGAACAAGGGAAGCGTCGACTGCTACCGAGCCCTCAAGGATTAGGCCACAAGTTGTGCCATATATCCATAAACTCTCGCACAACCTCAAGAAAGTCGCGGGTAGGCACGGTGTACCGATGGTCTTTTCCGCGCCCGAGAAAATCGGGAAGTTGTGCCAACGCATTTGCGTGACAAAAAGCGCGACTGCGAGAAGAAGCATGAGAGGCCTTTTCTTAAAATGTGTTCCACGGGGGTCGTGTACTCGATACCCCTTTCCTGCGGCCAGGTGTACATCGGTCAAACCGAAAGGTGTGTTAATGACCAGTTAAGGGAACACGCCCACAAATTAATCAAACGAGATGATAAGTATGCGCACCTGGTTGCGCATTGTATAATGTGTGGCTGTGACGCAGGATTCTCCGAGACTAACCCCCGTATTCATAAACGCTCCTAGACTCGACCCTTCACTCGAAACGCTTCTTGAGGGCGGTTTTCCAATTCACAGATCGCCCTCCACTCGAAGCGTTCCTCGACTGGAGGAAATCTCGAGCGTTTTACTCGAGATAGTCGAGGTAGGGCCAGAGCTACCTTGAACCTTTCCTTGAGTGAAGTATCATGGCGGATTACGCTTCGTTTGTCGAATATGTGCTCCGCGTCGGCAAGCTGTTTCACGACGTAGAAAACTGTGTAGGCATACCACGACGACGGTTGAGGGACCGGATAAATCCAATGGATCACTACACCGATAGCGAATTTCTGGCGCGCTATCGCTTCACGAAGTGCCGCGTGAATAAGATGCTTGACTGCTTGCCCCTTCAGGAGAGCTGCAGCAACCGTGGCCACCCTCTTCCACCAATGACGCAGCTTCTGATGGCGCTGCGCTTTTATGGAGCAGGCACGTTTCAAGTAGTGGCGGGCGACCGGTGAATGTGTCTCAGCCGACAGTGAGCCGCATCATCGAACGTGTGTCGCGGGTGATCGCGAAGCATTTGTTCCCAGTCGTCGTGAAGTTCCCTGACACCGATAACGGGTTCCGTGAGACGATGGTCGAATTCAACTGAATTGCCAAGTTCTCCGGGGTGACAGGGTGCATAGACTGCACCCACATCCTTATAAAAGCACCACATTCGTATAAAAGTTTCTCCCAGGCACTGTCTTTAGCGCGCTTGGACACGTTGTCGGTGTTTCTGTTTTCAATTACCGATCTGTGGCGCGTCCCCAAATTACACAGTAATTCGCACTCTTCGCGCGTGTAAACGAACCTCCGTGCGGTCGTCTTACCGACGTCGCGCGTGACACTGTCGTCTGTGCTCATGTCGCCGTCTGTCAGGGCAAGCAGGACGCCACGAGAGAGAGAGAGAGCTCTTTATTGAAAGGCAGAGAATTTAGCCGGCGTTGAAATATCGCTGACATGCTACTCTGCGTCGGGAGGGAGTTAGGAGAGAGAAATACGAGTAGAAAGAAGTGCAAGAGACAGTGAAAAAGAAAAGAGAAAAAAATTGGCCTTTGTGTTTCTGACTATGATGCCTAATTGCGTCCAATAATATTTCACGTTTGCACCAACCCGCAGTGATGTGATAGGATGTGTTGCATGATGGGTGAGTGATGGTGACGACGGAGATAAAGTTGAAGTCTATCGAGTTGACCTATACTCTTTAAATATGTAAACAAAAAGTCCATCGCACGTCTCTGTTGCGTGGGGCAAGCTAGAGGGCCTAAAACACACTGAGGTGATAAAGGGAGCTGTGTAAGTGACTGCATACGATGTTCATAGAGCGCACGCTCATCACTGTTCGTTCGACACTCAAACAAAATATGTTCTACGGTTTCAGTAGAGCCACAGTTGCTGCAGTGTGGGCTTGTCTCCTGATGGAAGCGGTACCGTAAGTCGTTTGAATATGCAATGTTCAGCCGTAGTCGATGATACAAAGTTTCCAGATGTCGAGGAATGTTGCATTGTAGTTTTGATTTGGGATCTGGGTCGACTAAGTATAAGAAAGGGTGATGATGTGCCGGTAACTTCCATAGCCGGTTCCTTTATTCGTAAGCGAATCGTTTAGCCATATGGGAAGCATCAGATTTGGTGAACTAGATTCGCTTATAGTTTTGATATCGAAGACCGTTACGTGCTGCTTCGTCGGCTTTTTCGTTGGGTAGAATGCCGCAGTGAGCTGGTACCCATTGAAATGTAATGCAGTGTCCTGCGGTAAAAGCCAGCAGGTGGTGTAAATAGGCAATGTCGGCAGAAACGGGTTGATGATTAGTTTTCTTCAGGTAGTTGTACAATGTTTGCAGCTTACACAGCGCACCACGGAACATCAAGATAAAATCTGGCGCGCGCACACAATACGCGAACAACAGTCGCACATCCGGACCTGTCCGGGCATGCTATCCCAGCGGATTCGGCTCTGGCGTGGCTTGGATGAACGTAGCATCGCCTGCTGTCGAAACTAGCTGATATTGTTTCAAATTTCACTTATAATTTTTAAGTCGTTGGCTAGCATTTCAACCGAAAATTCTCGTACTTATTGTAGTATTGGGCTGTATAGCCTCGCTACGAGATGCGTCTTTCGTAACTCAAGTGAAGGAATGTTTCTCGAGCAGCCTCTTGGCGGAGGAGCGCACGAGTGGCGTTCTTGAAACCCAGCGGCTCCTTGAGGAGAGGAAGGCGCTGCGCCTCAGCTCGGTGAAGTCGAGGAGGAGCGTTGAGTGAAGGTGCGTTTGTGAATACGGGGGTAAGATTCTGGGCAGAGGCAAAAGAAAAACTGCACGTGAAGTGTTAGAGGCTTTCTACATTGAAAAAGATAAGGATCACTGTGTAAACACCCCGTCGCTATCTCTGTTTCCTAGTGAACTTCAGTTCATAAGATCAAGACTATAAGATAGAAAGAGCAAGAAGAAAATGTATATGTTGATTGTGTGTGTTGGCTTCACATGATGTATGCGCGCATGTGCCACATGTATATATTCAGCCTTCGTGCGTTGAATAAATTCAGTTGGAAGTGAGCGCTGTGCGTGGTTGATGCCTGGGTGTGTGGGTGTGTGTGTGTGTGGATGCGTCGTGTGGTTGCGCTCAGAATAAGGTTTAGATATGTAATCCCTAATTTTCTTAGATTCTGTTCCAGCAAAAGGCGGCCGGATAGCAAGAGCTACTTGTAGTAATTTGTGATCACTGAATCCATTCAAATAGTCTATGTGGCTAATTGTTTCAGGTGCAGTTGTCAGAATGAGGTCTAGCGTATTCGAACCGCGTATACCGTGTATAAGAGCTCGTGGCTGCCTCTGTAAATCTGGTTGTAAGTCGGCGAAGGTGTTGTCTGCGTGTGTTCCTTTCTATGTCCGCGCCCTGCATTGCTGGCTTTTCCTTGAACCAACCAGCTCAGCTTTTCACTCTCCATATTGAGGAACAAGGAAAACAGTCGGTTTATATAGGTATAATGTGGAGTTTCCACGAGTGCATTTCTAGAAACTCCATCCAGGTACTTAGAGTCAACGTTGATTGGATATATAGAAGGCGTGTTTCTGCAGAAATCGCGGATTGGCATATATTCAAAGGTCCCCATTCTCAGTGATCTTTACTTGAGCAAGTTTGATAGCCGCTTAAACGAGGCATAAGTGACTACGTCATTATAGTTTGTCGTTACGCTGATGATTACTGGATTTTTTGTAGTACAGATGATCTTCAATCCGTCGTCACCTCTGTGAGCTAACAATTTAAATGGAGACATTTATTTTATTTATTTATTTTCAATACGGTCGACTCCATTTCAGGAGTTGACTGTTGAAAATGGTTTAATATTTACGAAGCAACTGCCTCAAGGGAACCTTATGCAGTTTATGGATATATATTGGACGTTTGTGCAATATCACGTTTGTTAGCAGCAATCCCCCTGGATCTTATAATAAGCAGCTGTTAGACTCTCATTCGAAGCATTCCAAAGTACGGAAAGCTTAGTGAAGCTTGCACTACCGGCGCAAGGCTAGCGCAATGCCAGCCGAGTGCCCATCGGTAGCGAAAGGCTAGCGATCGGCGCTTGGCTGGTCAGGGTTTGTCTCCGGCGCATTTGGTAGTGGTCCGAGGCTACCGGAAAAGCATCACAAAGCAGTGCGAGGCCCAGCGAACGCTTTTTAAAGTTTTGGTCAGCGCAGTGACGTTCGCGTCGAACGAGAGACGATGGCAGACGTGGCACGCGTGGCCTCGGCTTGATGCCGTCCCACCCATTCGCTATACTACTACGCGTTTGCGCATACAGCTTTGCGAGACGTTGTGCACCGGACATGTTGATGATGATGCTCCTGAAGAACCGGACATGTCGATGCACACTGTCTTCTTCTTCTTTCGGAAAGCCGAACTATAAAACCTTTCGCACCTGTCTATTTTTTGTGCTTCTTTTCTGCTTGCAGGTGCACCACGTGCGCCCGCCAGCCGCAGTTTTGCCAGTGGGTTGAGGGCATGAGCGCAAAAGAAGAACACCGCACATTGGGCACTGCATAGAAGAAGCGCACGCGCAAGCTCGGGGACCGCAACTAGTGATGATGACAGTGTTGTGACGCGTGGTCCACTTTAAAATGTGTCGCAAAGCCCGTACACACAGGAAAGCCCGAAATACATGTTGAAAATACACTATATACATAAGAGACGACTGTAGTAATAGTGCAAAAAACAGGAAACAATAGACATACTACAGTGCTGAAAAGAGACATAGTCTGCTTTTAAAATGCGGACGAGGACCGCTCACAGCTTACTCGATGTTGGCTTGAGTAAGCGTACGAGGAACGTACCTGAAGGTCCAGCTCCAGGCGCTCCGCACCACAGCGAGCGTCCGAGTAGAAGGTGTACGACACCTCCAACAGGCGGTCCTTGAGCGCCGTCACGCTTAACCGCTTCCATTCTGGCGTTGGCCGGAGGTGCAGCGACAGCTGCAGCATGGGACCCGTGGACACTAACCGGTGGGTCCTGTACCTGCCATGCAAAGACGACATCGTGACCTCGTCGCACTTCGCATGCACATGCCGCAAATAAGACGCGCACTCCTGGCGTATCCCTGTCGTGTATGGTCACAAGTTCAAACCACTCGTGCCGGTGGTTATAGGCGTTGTACTGACGCTGTTTCTGTTCATGCTTCTTGAGAATGCAAGCTTGCACGACATTTTTCTTTTTTTTTTTAGGACCAGGCATGTGCTATCCAAAGACGTTACTGTGGAAGCTTGTTAACCGATTGAACGCGAACAGCGCTATCCATTGCGAATATGTAAAAAAAAGCACTACAAAGGACGAGTACGTAGCACAGCACGGAGCGCTGTGCTTCTTAGTCGGTTAAATAGCAAGGATTTATTCATCATTATAGAAACGCACCTTTTTGTGTAGAGCCCGAGTGGGTAGAGGATATGTGTATCGCTCTTCAATCTGTTCGATACATACCCAAACAAAAACAGACAAGAAGCAACACATGTGCTAGCAGTGCAGCCCTGATTCGTCTTTGTCTACGTTCACCAGAGCTGTCTGCAACTGCAATTGAATTAAAAGCGGAGAACTGCACTGTCCACTGGAACACCACAGCGCGTGGTGTCTGCTCTGCACCACCGAAGCCGGTCGGCGTCTGCAACGAGTTTCGCGCATGCGCGGCGAGAGTAGTGGGCGGTGCGTTTTCGTCGTCTGCTACCGTGCGCTGCCGCGCTCGGCATCGTCGCAGGCTCTGGTGATTTTTATCTGGGTTCTACTGAATGTTTCTTTAAAGGCACTTGCGGATTATTCGTTCTGCATATACGCCCACAGCAGCGTCTAGAATGTGCGTTAATGCACACGCGAAGGCCACATACACGGAGAAATAGTCTCTAATATTGTTGTGCCAGAGACACACGTCTGTCGAAAATTGTCATGCTTGATCTCTGAGTCCAAATGCCAACTGTGTCTTCGAGTAATATTGTGTCCTTCTAATGTTCTTTCAGCCTTGCACTGGCTTAATATCTCCGTGTGACCATACAGCCTCAAGCCAGCTTTGAAGGGGAATTTCGGTGGTTTTTCCACCATACTCTGATATCGCTTTTTCAATAGTACTGGTAGCACTGAAGCACCCACGATCGGTCAGTTTGCTCAGAAACTCACCAATAATTTTGAATAACTGAATGAACGGTGTGCACAAACGAAAACGGGTACACTCTTGGCTGCAATGGAGTGCTGGGCATGGAGAGTAAACGCCTGTCCCATATTTCACCCTCTTTTCAGGAGTGCTGGGCACTCTCTACAGCACAGAGTGCGTGCATTCTCTCGCACAGAGTTCTGTCACTCTGGCTGAACCGAAGTGAAGGAGAGATAAGTAATGCTTGTGGAGGGGAGAGCGTTTAGTGAAGGAAAGATGGCGTAATATCTCAAAAGTACGCTCACTATAAACAGCAGTTTGCTGTATCTAAGTTTAACACCAGGCAAAGTGAAAGTCTTCGTCTTGTTCGAGAATATTCTGCATCGGAATTAGGCACCGATGCGGGCGCCCCTACATAAAAGTGCAATAGGGCGAATGGCGGCCTCCATAGCGCGTGACAAAAGAGGTTGATTCCCAGCGGTTGATTTTTCCGCCCTCTGCAGCGATTTTTGGCATATCGAGCTTTCCGGAGCCTGTCTCTACTGTCAACACGGAGGAAGGAAAAAACTTGGAGGCGGCGTCACGTAACTTCGCTAGCTTCGGCAAGCCAACCTCCTCTGTCGTCGCTTCGAGGGCCCTGTGCGCGGTGCCTCTTAGGTAGGATTAGGCCCACAAGGTTGCCGAACCACTCGAAATTGGTTGTTTGGCACATGGTAACATTTAGTGGCGCCTGCCGCTTGCAGCAGCGTACGCGGCATGGGCCACGATGGAGGAAAGACGGCGAAAGGCCAACTAAAGGCGTGCCTGACCCGCGTCTACATAACGCAGGCTTGCTACTGCGCTCAATGGACTTGCCAGCGCTCTCGCGTGGAAAGCTGTGCAGACCCATTTTTGCCAGCTGTGCATCTATTTTCGCCACATTAAGGTTTTTGAAATCGGTTATTTTGGCCTTTAATTGCGGTGTGCATTTTCTAGGAAAATTTGGTCCCGCTGTTTTGCACTTACAGATGTTTCGAGGGACGACATATGTAGCGTTTCCATTTTGTCAGTCGAAGCGCCTCTCGTCGAAGCGCCTCTCGGGCGTGTTTCGTTACACAATAGAGCCAGTAGACGGTATTCGTGCATTATGTGGAGTAGTTCATGGGCGTCGGCAGGATTTTATCTTGGAGGCGGCAGAACCTTTGAATCAGATAGGTTCGAGAGGGGGTGAATTAGTAACAGCGAGACTTCACAGTGTCTGAAACACGAAAAAGTAAGGAAGCACGAGTGAAGAATGGGGACATGGGTGATAGAGGAATGGTGGCTGGTGTGACTTGGTGGGTGTAAGTGCCCCTCTTGCACCCCCCTGCATTAGTCAATACTCTTTGAATGCGATATTAGCCATGCAACAGCCCCTCCAACATTGCGGTAGGGACCTTCCTTTCACTGCGGATGTGACACAACATCGGAACAGCCATTTCCATGATATATGCGAGCCGTTGGCTTGAAAACTGGATACACAGCACCAAAGGGAAAAGTTGCAATTCACATGGGCTTGCGGATTATGTTGCTACTGTACTTGGATGCACATTACAACACTGAGTGTTTTGTTATTTATTGAATGCTCATTGCACGTGCAGGTGCCAGCACGTTTCACACAAATACAGGAAGAAACAAGATAAGTGGGGTATATGGTATAAGGTGAAGAAGTAAAGAAAATCGCAAGCATCATAGAAAAAGCTAATCATGCTGCTGGTCCATGGCACCAGTACTAGTGGCCATATTTGAATGCTAGAGGACATCTGTATAATCTTGTATAATAATGTTACACAATGAACACCCCCAATACATTCATGTAAATAGGTCAGTATAAGGTCAGGTATTTTTGCCTAAAAAGACGGGGAGCCAGCAGCACTTTCATGTTCCGCATTTCGTACCCAACTAATGTAGCTTAATTATAGCCATGTGGCCGAACATGTCTGGACTGGCAAAAACAGCGACAATCAGGTTAGGGTTGCATCGTTTATTAAGAGTGCCAAAGCTGGTACAAGCAATGACAGTACATACATGAGCTAACAATTTGCAGTCAACACCAAACGAAGCCTATCATGCACGCTGAGTGCGCTTCAACTCGTCTATAACCGCGCTGAACACTGGCATATATGTAAGAAGAAACTGAAGGCGGAGACATTCAGTATCTCCATATACAGGATCTCATTGTTCAGCGCCGTTTTATTCTGTCAGATAGCATTGAGACAAGCGCTTTATCATGTCGTTACTGTTTCCTAGCAGCTATGCAGGCGTTTTCGAGGTAGTTCCGATGTGCGCGGTGCGTAATCCGCGACATGGCGAGGAAACGGCAAAGTGATATTGCTAAGTTAATGCACCTAAGCTGTCGGGGATGCTGAATCTTTGTCGACAAAATTGAGCGCTTAAGTACGGGCATGTGTGAACCTGTGCCACTGATGGAGCGATAAAGTTCATGTATTTTCCATGCGTTTGTTGTTACTGCGTAATTCATTTTTCATTATAGGTATGCTTCAAAACAATGTAAAAGTCTGTTTTCCCTGTCAGTTCTAAAAGCTGCAGATTTCAAATGTCTTAATGTCTTTGTGCATACGTCAAATTCATGTGTGCTTTCACTAGCTTCTCAATTTCCTCGACGTTGTTCCATTAACTTCATTGGCCAGTAGAATTGATAAAGGCACGCAATATAAACAGGACATATTAATTGAGTTGCTGAGAGCAGAAATAGGTAGGTTAAACAGATTCTCCTTTGCTATAGAAAACGACGGGGCATCCTATGAACACAAGATGGCTTATGAGTAGTCCAGGGTTCGACGGAACACCGTCTGGCGAGGGGCATACATTTCTTGCGAATAAACAAACACTCGCCAAAGTTGCAACTAAAAAGAATTTATGACGTTTCGAGACCACTACGGGTCTCTTGTTCACATTGAAGCGTAAGAAAATTGGGCCGTGCCTTTATATGCGTAGTAGATGGCGCAATGATCTGGTGTAAGTATCGGGTAGATTTCCACGTGTCCGATTAAGTGTGTGATGCGTCGACTGGATTAACAATGATTCCAAAAGAAGGCGGGATGACAGTGATTTTTC
Source organism: Hyalomma asiaticum (assembly GCA_013339685.2). Classification (NCBI taxonomy): domain Eukaryota; kingdom Metazoa; phylum Arthropoda; class Arachnida; order Ixodida; family Ixodidae; genus Hyalomma; species Hyalomma asiaticum. The sequence goes on along the minus strand of CM023490.1, from coordinate 73,055,846 downwards.
GGTACCTGAATTCCAGTCAATGTTGTGACCTGTGTTAAGATGATATTCAGCTAATGCGTTGGCGGCAGCATGTCCTTTAGCTACGTCATTCTGGTGCTGCTTGATACGTCGCCTGAAATTGCCTGTTTTTCCTATGTATGATGCGCGGCAGTCTTGACAAGGTATCTTATATACAACTCCAGGGTAGCATTCACGTTCCAAAGGATCTTTAACGCGGACCAGTTGGCTTCTTAATTTGTGCGAGGGCACGTGTGCGACTTGCACGTCATAGCTTTTGAAGATTCTCGCAAGGGTTTCACTTACGCCAGGAGCATATGGAATTGTTGCAGTTTTCTTCCGATAACTTGGCTTGTTTTCAGGAGGTTCTCTGGAGCGGAGTTCCTGCTGACGTAGTAGTTGGCGAGGGTAGCCGTTGCCTGTGAGGTCATGTTTTACTTTAGCGTATTCCTGCCTTCTCGCAGAATCGTCTGAGCAAAGACGGAGCGCACGCTTGAAGTGGGATGCCGCCATTTCTTGTGATGGATACATTTCTTGTGATGGAAAAGAGGAGGTGTGATCGTATGGGCCCAGGACCGCTCAGCAAAGGACACAATCGAGCCACGAGTGCACACACAAACAAAACACTAACTCTATTTACATGAACAAATCTCAGCGCATATAGAACTCAAAGATTTAGCTACATTTAGCTAGCGATATGAAATACTTTAACAAACTACAGTCTTGATAAATCAAGTCTCTCGCCGTGTGAAGCGTGCGGGGCAGACTGTCGACGCGATGCCCGGCTCGTTGACGTCAGCGTGCGCCAGCCCACGTCACAGCACGGCTTTCTGCCGTAGCAGGGGTACGAGCCACCGCGGCAGCTACAGCGGCTACTATGCACAGCAGCCCGGACACTTGTTAGGCCACCCGGCAGCCGGAACAGCAGTGCCTCGCCTGGTCCCTGGGCCCCAGCCGGAGCGCAGGTCTCGTTCGTGGGTTGGTCAGCTGTCAGGAACAGCAGCCAGGACAGCGGACCCTTCGCCTGGTCCCTGGGCCAGTCACCCAGCCGGAACGCAGGACAGAACAGCGCCGAGAGGACGTCGCCAGGTTCCCCGGACCGGACGTCCAGCCGAGAACCGCCTAGCTCGAACGCTGAGCTGCTTCGAACGCTGGCACGCGCTCTTGTTCCACGAGTTCGCGCCGGTTCTCTTCTTCTCCGGCGTCGTGCAGTTTTAGTTTCGCTTTCGACCCGGTATATTATCACATTTCTGTTCTCTCAAAAACTCGGCACTCAGGGAAGCCGCGTCGCCCTAACGAAATCTTGCTTTTTCGGTCGCAGAGCATGGCACCCAGAAATGTTTACAGTTATAGCCCGTCGTTGACGTTTGAAACGCGGAACTGACGCTAATAAACAGAAGCCATGGGTTCGTACTCCCTGGTGCGTACGTGCTCGAGCTTCGAACGGGTGTTCATCCAGGCAGAGTTTCAACGGAGGTTTCGTTCCACTGCAGACCGCCGATTACGCTGCGCGGAAGCGTTTAAACTGCCCAAAACAAGCATATTGAAACGTATTCTGTCGGTGGGAAGCAGCGATTAAAAGGGTATACTTCCTAACTTTCACGGAATCGAGACAAAATAGCGCGAGTTACCAGAACCCCCGAACGCTGTGTACCGTTGCATATCTACCGCCGCATATTTCGAATTGACAAATACTGATGTCGACGCGCTGTTCACGTTGAAAGAGTCCGCGAAAACAAAAATCGGTTAATAAAGACAGGTGACAGAATATCTCGCAAAAAGCACTCTGTGTAATGAGTAGTGTTATTTTATTATATTGTAACGATTGTGGTAGAAGCAGGTTCGAGGAATGAGGGAAGAGGAGGACAAAGAAAGTCGAGGACGGCTACTTGGCACTCCGTAACAAGGTGTAACGCCATGCAAAAACGCAGTATTTCCTTGCATTAAGAATATTTTGCCCTGAAATTGGGCCCCGACGAGGACGCCCCGACATAAAAAGTGCAATAGCGCGAATGGCGGCCTCCAGTCACGTGATCGCCCTTCCATAGAAATAGCTTGAGAGTCATGGAGGTAAAAGAAAAACAGGAATGGGCGTCTTGTGGCAATCTTGAAGCCTAGTCACGAAAATTTATAGGAATCGTGGGAAACAGGCCCTGATCACGTGATATGCAAGCGGTCGATTTAGTCGACTGGAGAGTTTCGCTTTTATTGCGTCTGCTGCCGAGGCGGCGTAGACGGGCGTAGGTTTCTACACGGAGCATATGCGGCGTGACAAACGCGCACGCCGAGGCAACACGCTGGACGAGGTTGTCGAAGGTTCGAACGCGTGACGCTGCCGAGTATGTGTAATGTCAGCCAGGAAATGCATATAACTACTACAGTACACTACTGAACATTACGTTGACGCGGCTCGCCACTGCTTACGCGAGGTTTCAGCGAACGAAGCTCTCTGCATGTTTAGCGGCTTTGTGCCCAACAACCACTACCGCATTGAGGACTACTCGTTGCGTTTTGGTGTGCTCTCCAGCATCGAAATGGGGAAGCCTTTCGTCCTGCATGTGTCTGAAGGAAACCAAGCCGCACCTGCGTCGGCAATTCTTCGCGTTTGGGGTTACTTCAAAAGCAGTGGCGCCAGCGCGCGTGCAATATTAACATGTTGAGTAAACGTACTGCTAAAGGTGCTGCTACATCCGGTAGCTCATTCTTTGCTGGAGAAGACATTGCTGATGAGCCTTCCCAAGTCCAGTATGAACCGGTATGTTTGCCTATTAATGGTCACAAGGCTCAATGCTTATTAAGCGTTTAGCTGCAACGTATATTATGGACCTCACATTTGAAGTAGTTATTATTTTACATATGCATGCGAGCCATTTGCACAGGTATTTCGTATTGTAAGATCGACAGCTTTAAAATAGCTAAGAGTAAAAAATGTTGAGTCTATAAACAGCTATAGACATGTTGTGGGAGATACGTCTGCAAATGATGTTTTAAAACCCCACAGAAATGAGCGATAATGAATGAAAGCCACATCTGCTGCTTCATAATCTTGTTTTAGGCAGGATAAGTACAAGATAGGCAAATGAAACCGTGCAGCTGTGCATTGTTATGAGAGGTTAAAAACCTCTTGTATCTTTTTCAGTAAAGTAGGCATAAGGAAAATAGCCCATCGTTTTCAGAACTATAATTCACCTATGGCCCATCGTCAAGAATGTAAATAATTCCTTTGCTAGCCTGTAATATTCACTACGGTAATAAATTGTTTGGTGCATTTGTCCATTTATTGGTTCAGTATGTATTATATTTTATAGTTGAGTATTTTGTACTGTTTTCGTAGTATTTCCCTCTCTTTTGCATTTTAAGCTGTAAGTGCCCTTCCTGCAAGGATTGACTTGTGGTCCACAGTGTTTTGTAAATAAATAAACAAACATGCTATACTGACAAGATTGATCAGCTATCAGTTTTTGGGCACTAGAATAATTTTCTTGCCAGTTTGTCCTTACTGGGATTCAATTTTAAATCAAGTAAGAACATTACTTGGCCACTACAATTTTTACAAGCGTGTTTTTTGAGTAAGTGTAAGTCAAGTAGCAATTATCTGCATGTCATCTGTTTTATAGCTGAAGCACAGTAATGAGAGAATGCATGTGGGCAACATGGCTGAACATATCAACTTTCATGCACAGCAATACAGGTTTGCTCAGTGTCTGGTGGAACACCAATGCGTGACGAATGTCTTTTTGCTTACAGGGGCACTGTAAGCGCTGTCCCTGTGCATCAAGGTGAACGATTCGACTTTTACGTGGTCAACTGCGCAGCCATGGACGACGTAAATGACGGAGACGAGCCTCTTGCATCGTACGGCCATGTCAGCGCTGTCGCTCCACCAGAGCGCATGCTCCTAAGCTGTGCGCTCCAGTGGATCAGCTAATAAGTTTTCGCTTGCCGCGTTCCCTAAAGAAAAAAGAACTGCAGCGTAGACTTTTAGGGTTACTGTGCAGGACTTACCTTCCGACGTTGCAGAGGCACGTGGTCCTCTCGTATCTCGTCTGGGCGAGGATCTCGACGCGGCCGTCACGCGGGCACAGGTCGCAGTGGTCAGTGCGCGTCTCGAACACGGAGGCGAGCGTGAGCTGAACGCGGCCATGTGGCCACGCCCGGGCGTCGAACGTGTAGTTGCAGGTGACAGCGGCCTCTGCACCCAGGTCAGAGAAGTGCACCGCCAGTGTGCCTCGTGATGGCGAGTCGGCATCGCTGGCTGCGAACCGCCGGTTGCACGCGGTAGGGCTCACTCGGTTGTCATGAATGGCCGCGTTGATGTGCCTGACCTGCAAAAGAATCGTTC
>CM023490.1:73025738-73051407 GCA_013339685.2 Hyalomma asiaticum | reverse complement strand
TACGTTTGTTGCGTGCAGTGCAGCATTTCGCTCGCGTTTTTAGCTAGAGTGGGTGGTTCAGCCTCTGCGAAATCCTGTGTTACAAGTAGCTGGCAAGAGAACACATGCGTGCCAGCATACGCCACAGGCTGCACTGAGCTGCACTTAACAAATGGAGTCCCGGCGGGTGTCCCCGCCATTGTGCAAAAATGTTTGCCTTTTGAGACAACTACAAAAAAAAGAAAGCAAGAAAAACGAGCGTGCTCTGCCGAGAAGCAGCCTAGCACGTGCTAAGCCAGCCGCAACTAAATATAAAAAAAGGTGTGTGGGGAGGGGGGCGCGCGTCCCCTCCCGAACTGACCACCTTTGTCACGGCCCCCTCCTTGAACATGCATTGTGCTCATCTGCAGTTTGCAAAGAATGTGGTTCTGAACCTGCTTTTGCTGGCGTTCGCTGCCTTCAGAGGGAGAAACCACGAGGAACTCTCTCCGCGCTCTCTCGTCGCGGCTGCTCTCTCGTTGCACCAACGTGCAAGGTGTAAGAACGAGTTTGAACGGCTGCACGCAGTCTGTCTACGCGTTTATCGTTTATCATGTACCGCATTTATCGATCATTCAAGTTGATTGCGCGATTCCTTGGCGAGTGTACCTCCTAAGACAATGCCCATCCCAACTGTCACATCGGTTGTATATGAACACAAGCCTGTGCCTTTTGGTGAGACTACAAGATCGTCGCCGAATTTGTATTGCGGACTCACAGCTGTAGAGTGCAGAGCGGATGCCAAAATTCGGTAAGTTGCTGGCCAGTTTTCAAAATGGGACGTGGCACATATTGTTGTGATGTTAAAGCACCGGTTCCACTTTATATATTATTTGTGGCGTGAGGTGCGTAGGCTCTTTATTTTCGAATAAAGCCCACGTACATTGTCCCAAAGCAGTTTTACTTCATGTAGTTAATCCTGTGCTTGTATCAAACACCCTTTGTGTGGTGACTTGCAGTTCTCGTAACATTATCTTTTCTTGCCCGTATTTTTAAAGGTAACGTGATACCAAACACGCGCTCCTTGGTGCAGGACATGTGCGGCAGTTCGGTACGCGATGGCGTTTTTAATGTAGCCTTGAAAAGATGTTCCTTCTCTAATATCTGCTTATAATGCACCTTGCACCTATCATTTAAGAACATCTTTTGCCTAACGACCCCATCCCTGGGGTGTGTCGTGTTAGCTCACGTCTACATGTGTTCCTTTACGATGTATGCCAAAAATATTAAATTTATTATAATGCAAGATGCGCCTATTTCAAGTAATGTGCCGCTTTTAAAGTTGCTTTGCAACAGAACCTTTACTCACGTTTTTTCCCCCTTGGGTACCTAAAGCGACACGACACCAAGATCTGGGGGTTGGATATTGAACATATAGATTCATTATATTTAAAAGGACAACTTTGTTTTGTTATTTTCTAAAGTAGTGCCCGATTATGAATATTTCTGACATTTCTTGAATTTCCGCGTTTGTTCATGAGTCGCACATAAGCTGCATGGAATTATAGTATAGTGCTGATGTGCTCCACAGCTGTGCTAACTTTTCACGCCTTTTCCCGCAGGTTCCACCCTTGCCGAAGCTTTTCCACTACGACGGTGCAACACGAGAATAGCATATTATCAATGCAGAGTTCACAAAATAAATGAAATAGTGCTTTTCCCTATAAACCTCTCTTGTTGCGTTGTTTGTTTTGTTTAGAACGCATTAATAGAAAGTACAGAGGATCCACTTAGCCCCACTTATTACTGTGTTAATAAAGCTTTCGCGTATGCATGAGAGGCACATTTACACAAACTACTGTTGGTCCTTCGAAAATGTGAAAAAAAAAATAAAATTATCGCAATCCAAACGGCGTGACACACGTGGGGTAAACTACAAACACCATAGTGGCTGTGAACGGTCGCGCAAGGGGCTTCCCGATGTCGGCAGGGCCGACAACACGCCAAAAAAGCCTGAATGCCCGCAACATCGGCCAATGCTACCTAGCCAAATTCGACCCATTTTGGCTGGCCAAATTTGACCCATTCTGGCTGGCCAAATTTGACCCATTCTGGCTGGCCAAATTTCGCCCACTCTGGCTGGCCAAGTTCGACCCATGGTGGCTTCGCCACAGTGGCGCCATTCTGGCTGGTCATCATCGGGCAGATGTGGGTGAAAGTAGCGCGAGCGCGATTTGCCGACTTAGGCCCGATATCGCTGCCGAGTTTGGCCGACTTCACGCCTACATAAGTCCTGTGTTGGCGTGCTGCCTGGGACACGTCACGTGGGTCTGTCAGAAAAACTGCTGTCGCGGTATACAGGCCCTTACCGAGTGATTCGTGAGGTCACTCCCGTGACCTACAAAATCGCCCCTATCGCCCAAGCTGCTTCACCTACTTCACAGAGACGTGATATCGTGCACGTCACACGGTTAAAACATATCAACCTCCCGCTGATGACATTTAGACGCTCCGAGACGTCGCCTCTGCCGCCGGGGGATCATGCTACACGTATGCCGCATTTGAGGAGCTCGGGCGATGCGCGTGGTCACAATCGACGAAGAGAAGAACAGGAAGCTCGCACTTGGCTCGGACTCTGAGTGGGAACGGTCTGCTTTGCAACCGCTGCTGTATAATATAGCCTGTATATAGCTGCTAATCGCAGTGCCTCGTCACTCGTCGTTCCTGTAACAATAGCAATGTGGGTAGGCCATGAAAACTCGTACGACAAGGTTACTCCAAGGTATTTATAAGATGGTACTGATGCAATGGGGGTGTTAGCGACAGAATACTGGAAACGACATGGGCTGTGGCGACGGGAGAAAGACAAAAGTTTACATTTAGAAAGATTAAGGGTCATTAACCATGTGTTAGGCCAATTGAGCACGCTATTAAGATTTGTTTGTAGATGTACGCGATCATGCGGGTTACTGATAGTGTGATAAGTGGCACAATCGTCGGCGAACATGCCAATGCTGCAGGTTACATGAATATATATTAGGAATAGGAGGGGGCCTAGGACTGATCCTTGGGGGACGCCTGATGTGACTGGGACAAAATTAGATAGGTGAGCATTGACAAAGACTGACTAAGAACGGTTAGCGAGAAATTGTTCGATCCATTGAAGAACATTAGGGTGAAGGTGCAGGTGTGAAAGTTTTAGCAAAGGGCGGTGAGGAACTTTATCGAATGCTTTTGCGTAGTCTAGAAAAATTACGTTGGTCTGTACGTTACGGTCAAGGTTAGTGTGCAGGTCGTGAAGAAAGTGCTAATTGTGTTTCGCAGGAGAGGCCTTTATGAAATCCGTGCTGTGGTGGCTGGAAAAAATTACAGGAGTCCAAAAAATGTCTAATTGGAGAGTCGATGACATGTTCCATGATTTTACAGGGTACACTGGTTAACGAAATGGGGCGGTAGTTCAAGGGGGAATTTCTGTTACCTGATTTGTATACCGGAACGACCTTCCCCATTTTCCAGTCGTCTGGAATGATTCCTGAGGTAAGCGACTGCGAAAAAATGAGGGATAAATATGCAGCACAAATCAGTATAGCGTTTTTCAGTAGCTCGGAATTAATTGAGTCCACACCGGCTGATGATGAAAGTTTCATGTTGTCAGTTACGGATGCAATGCCTTCTTCGACAAACGTGATAGCTGGCATGAATGCTTCGATGTTAACTGATGGCGAATGAGAAGGTGCGTCAAGCTCTTTCGTAAAGCCAGATGAGATTGCGTTGTTAAATAATTCCGCACACTCATGGTCTGTGGCTGTTTCGTGCGCGTCGTTAATCAGTGTGATGTCATGAGTGTGCTTTGGGTTGAAAACTTGCCAGAACTGCCTGGGGTTTGTGGTTAGTAGCTTCGGCAAGTCATGGTGATAAAATGAATGCTTGGCGCTCCGGATCTCAAGTAGATATAATTTTTCCACTTCGAAGTATCTTTCCCAACCACTCTGGGTTCCACTGCGTTTGGCCAAACGGAACAGCCGTTTCTTTTTATTTCTAGCCGTTTTAAATGCACGGAAAACCAAGGCTTATTGTCATTAGTATGAAAGGTAACCCTCGGTATGAACATGATAGTGAGTGCACATAATTTATTTTTGAAGATTGACCAGTTTTCATGTATTGTACGAGTGTGAAACACTGATTTGTACACGGGAAGAAAGGTGTTAAGGTCTTCGGTTATTGCTTCGTAGTTCCCCTTGTCGTAAAGACATATTGTTTTCGCGGATGTGTGCTTCGGAGTGGAACTGAATGAGAAGACAGCATGTATGATTTTTATGATTTTATGGTCGCAGATTTCTGGGAGATAATTGATGGATGAAAGGTTCTCAGGGCTGTTAGTTAGTATTAAGTCTAGGATGTTTACTGTTTCTTGTGTAACACGCGTTGATTCCGAGGCTAACTGACTCAGGTTAAAATTTAAACATAGGTCAATGAAGTGTTTAGCCTCTGGATGACATGTTAATGACGAAATGCCTAGATTATGCCATTCGATGTTCGGGTAATTGAAGTCACCGAAGAGAAGGATGTGAGCATTGGGATGAGTGGCAACAAGTTGTCCTATGCTATTGTTCATGTGTCTGCAGAAGTCTGGATTAGTCTGTGGTGGTCTGTAACAAACGCCGAGGAGCACTGTTACGGGAGGAGCGCGACAAATGAGCCATAACGATTCAAGTTCGGATGTGACGAGTGCGACAGAACATGTTATACCTTGGTGAATTGCTACAAGAACACCACCCCCTCGAGAAGCTTTTCAGTCGCTACAGCACACACGGAATTCGGGTAAGTTACTCAGAATTTCGGCGTCTGAAATATTATCAGTCAACCAGGTTTCAGTTAGCACGAGTATGTTGCTACCGAATGACGAACTTATGTTCTATATGAGTTCGCGCTTTGGAATGAAACTGCAGGTGTTAGTAAATATGGCGGAAAATGAGAGGGGTTTGGGACGTCTGCGCGTTGACGATTCGAAGGTACTTGGTGAAAGCACGATTGCTATGCGCTTTCTTTAACTGTGTTAGATGACTGATCAAAAACATGACGTTTCGGGCCGATGTGCAGGGTTTTATACCGCAAAGAGAACGTGGCAGATTTAGCCTTCGCGAAAGCACTGAGTTGTTTCCGCGCTCGTCGAACGGAAAGCGAAAAGTAACCGCCAATGCTAAAGTTAGTATTCCTTAGTTACCGGCCGTTTGATAGGATCGAGTCCTTCGTTTTGCAAGACGCGAATTTCACCATTATGGGACGATTTCTACGGGCGAATGACGACCGAGGCGATGGGCTCGTTCGATATCATTAGATCCTACGCTTATTCCTAGACTGTCATGGCAGAAACCAATTATGATCTTCTCGGAATCGCTCCATGTTTCGCTATCAGCAGGGTCAGAAATGCCATAAACTATGAGGTTATTTCGACGTGGTCGGTTTCCTCGTCGTCCAGGCGGTCTTCTAGTTCCTCGATCTTGCGAGATGTGTTGCTTTTATCGGCCCGCATCTTTTCGATGTCGTTTCGAAGAGGGATAAGTGCCTGGTAGTGTGCCTCTCGGTCGGCCACTCGTTCGCATAAGCCCGTTAATGTTCTATCAGTACTGTTTAGCTGGGATTTGAGGCTCTGTACTTCGGCAATCACTTTAGGTTGACCTGCTGCTATTTTCTGAAGTTCCGCAAGTCCGGCATCGCTTCCGCTGGGGCAAGGGTTTGTTTCAACATCTCCTGATAACATCAGCAATGACTGAATAACATAAATACACTCCGCGGCAATGGCGAGGCAGCGCCGTGGGCTCCGCAACTGCACCAAGACGTAATTGCTCGATTATGTCGCAAACAAGGCATATGATTTACCAACCAGCATCACATAGATTAGCGGGTTAGATGGCTGCTTTGAGGTGCAGTCACAAAGCCGACGGGGCGGTGCCGGTGGTGGGAGGGCTTTTATATGCGACGAGACTGTTTACGTCGATGGTGATGGTGATGTGGCCGTACCATGATGCTTTAGTTTCTGGTAGCCACTGCTCCCCTGGTGGCACAGTCATCCCGAGCCGATCGTCGGCGAGCGACAGGTGGTAGCGTCCCGATGCCGCAACGGAGGACGGTGGTGCGCACCCCGGTGGCGCATCGGCAAGGAAGCGCGCCGGGGTCAGCAGCAGACTGATGATCATACGGACGATCGTCCGCATCACAAAGATTAGCGGGTGAGACGGCTGCATTCTGGTGCAGTCACAGAGGTATGTGTTCCGCACCCGTGTACAGGCAGAATCGGAGCCATTCGAGAATTTTTTTGCGGGATCTACAAAAACAAGCCAAGTACTGCAATTTTGGAAGCCTCACGGATGAAATGTTCGAGACCAGATAGTATTTGGCCTGAACACGACAAAGCTGAGGCAAAAGCTGCTGAGAGTAAAAAAATTTAACCCTAGCGAAAGCAATCGCTACGTGCAAAGCAGCCGAGACCTCTGCGCGCCAAAGCGCGTTGTGGTCAAGAGAAAGCGACGCCCAAGTTCAGGCTGTCACTTCAAGCCGGACATGGCGTCCACCTCAGCAGGGATCCGCTGTTCTAGGTGTGGAAGATAGCATGCCCCTCGACGGTGCATTCGGCAAGGTTTGTCGTACGTGCAACGGACTGAACCACTTCGCCGTATGTTGCAGATCAAGGACTCGCGTCTCGGATGTACAGCAGGAGGATGACTTCGAGGTGCTCGACGTCTCAGTCAATGCAGTGGGCACAGACCGTGACTGGCTAGTCAAAGCGACGATCGGTAAAAAAGAAGTGTCCATGAAGGTTGACACAGGATCCCAAGCGAACCTAATACCGCTATACCTGTACAGAAAACTGAACATCGGACCCCTGAAAACCAGCATGGCAACTCTACGCTCATACAACGGGGGCATTATTAAGCATTGCGGCACAGCCATTGCGCAGAAGGATCTGCGCAAACTTCTTTCTTGTAAAAAAGGATTACCAGGCAATCCTGGGACTGAATGCAAGCGAACGCCTTGGGCTGCTTCAGCGAGAAGTAGGCATCGTAGCAGCATGCACTCTTGACGAAGTTGTTAACGAATTTCCACAGCTTTTTCAGGGAACTGGTCGGATCAACCGCGAGTACAAGATAGTGTTGCGAGAAGGCGCTGTCCCCACCGTACAGCCGGCACGAAGAGTTCCCTTGGCGTTGCAGCAACCACTTCGGGAGGAGCTATCGCGCATGGAGCAAGAACACATCATTCAAAAAGTCAGCGAGCCAACGGACTGGGTAAATTCTCTCGTTATCGTGCGGAAAAAAGATGGCAAACTACGGGTTTGCATGGACCCAAGAATAATAAATGCATCGCTCAAGAGGGAACACTATCAAATGCCCCGTCGAGAGGATATTGAGGCTGAGCTGGCAGGCGTGAAATTTTTTTCTCGTCTGGACGCCAATGCTGGCTTCCATCAGATTCCCTTAGACCAGCATTCATCAAAAATATGCACGTTTGCAACACCCTTTTGTCGCTGCCGTTTCCTCCGGCTGCCGTTCGGCATCTCCGTCAGCTAGCGAAGTATTTCAGAAAGCACTAAATGAAGTCTTTGAGGGCATGCCGCGTGTTCGCGTGTATGTGGACGACGTGCTGATTTGGGGAAGTGACAAGGCGGAGCACGACCAACTTCTCCGCAGCGCACTGATAGCGGTAAAGTCGGCAGGCTTGATGTTCAATGCACAAAAATGCAAGTTCGGAGTGCAGGAAATAGAATTTTTGGGTGACATCATAAGCGACAAAGAAATCAGCCCAAATCCAGCTCTAGTCGCCAATTTCGTGCAGTTGCCAAGGCCCGATGCCAAGCTTGCAGTCCAGAGGTTGCTGGGCGTGGTTAATTACTTCAGTAAATACTTGCCATTGCTAGCCCAGAAAACAGCTGCTCTACGGTCTCTTATCAAGCAAGACGCAGTGTTTGAATGGACACACAAACATGAAGAAGACTGGAGAGACATATGCAAAGGGTTAGGCGAAAAACCACTACTGGCCATTTTCGATCCGCGCAAGGAAACTAAAGTAGCCTCAGATGCCTCCACGGTATTGGTTCCGCCCTTCTGCAGAATTTTGAAGACGGCTGGAGGCCAGTAGCTTACGCGTCAAGAGCTTATACAGAACAACGCTATTCTCAGATAGAAAAAGAGGCTCTACTCTTTGGTTGTGAGAAGTTCTCTCATTTTACATACGGTCGTCCGCTGCTACTTGAAAGTGACCACAAGCCGCTCATTGATATTTCCAAGAAACCAATTGCCGATATGTCACCCAGGGCGCAGCGTTTCTTCTTAAGACTTCTGAAGTACGATTACAAGTTGATGTTTGAAGTACGAGTTGAAGTACGATTAGAAGTTGTTGTTCCCGGAAAACAGATGGAGCTTGCCGACATGCTGTCAAGAGCACCGGGCACCGGCGTCGCCACTGCTGTGGACGACGGACACCACCAGCGTCGTGACATCACTCGTGAGTGAAAAAGACTGCAGCTCGAAGAGCATGTGAGACCGCCTCGTGCGTGTGCCTTAAGGCCGTCCTCCAGCAGATCATGCAAGGAAAACCCGTCACAGGTCAGATTAAACCCGTGGCTTCCGAGCTCTCGGTAATCAATGGCATATTAATTAAAGGGGCCAAGGTAGTAATTCCTACATGTATGCGGCCAGAAATCCTAAAGCGGGTGCATGAGGGTCATCTCGGTACAACTAAGCGCAAGTCGAGAGCAAGACGGCTGATATATTGGCCAGGCCTCGACAGAGACATTGAAACTCTGGTTGAAAAACGCCCAATTTGTAGAAAACACGTACACAGTCAACCATCCGAGCCCCTGATGATGTGTCCGACACCGGCTGTGCCACTACACAGACCGCTAACCCGTTCATCCTGATCATGCAGGTTAGTAATTCGTATCAAGCCTCTACTAAAAAATCAAGTGATTATACTTTTTGGTGCAGCTGCCAAGCCCACAGTGCTGCCGTTTACTTATTTCTGAATGTATAAGTGTCATACGCTCCTTGCTACTGCTGTCGGGGGATGTAGAGACAAACCCCGGTCCTGAAAAAGCCGTCCTTGACGAACTAAGAAAGTTGTCCGCTGGCCAAGCCACACTAATATCCGAGATGCAGAGCCTCAAAACCCAGCTAACGAGCACAAACCACACTATCGCTAATCTAAGCACCCGCCTCGCTGACTTATAAAACTATTGCCAAAACCTTTTAGCTCTGCGAACAGAAGTAGACGCCATCACCACTAAGACCGGTCAACTAACTCATCGTATGTGTGATATTGAAGAGCGCCTTGACGACCTCGAGAACCGCTCCCGGCGCAACAACTTAATATTCTACGGTTTTCCTGACACTAACCCGAAGGAAACATACGCTCAATCAGAACAAATAATCATTAACCACTGCCTCAAAAGCTTCGGTCTTACAGTCGAGCCCAAAGAAATAGAGCGTGCGCATCGACTAGGACGCTACACCGCTAACCGTCAACGCCCCATAATAGTGAAACTTTCATCCTTCAAAACAAAAGAATCTATCCTTTCCAACGGCCCAAAACTAAAAGGTACGAAGTTTAGCACTGGTGAGGATTTCACGCATCCAGTTCGAACTGCACGAAAAGAGCTTATTGCATTTGCTAGGACCAAATCCGTACCTTTTTCATTACGCTTCAAAACATTACATATGGGTGCCCAGCGATATATCTTTGACAGTGCAGCAGGAATTGTCAGAGCCGTATCGTAGGGATCATGTCGCCGTCAGCAAGTACGCCATCAGCCCCGTACAAACGCAAAAGCGAATCTTTCATTCTCTATACTTTATACTAACATACGCAGTTTTCTTCCCAAACGCGTACTCCTGTCTAATCTAGTACAATCACCCGGCAGTAGTGTACTAATACTAACAGAAACATGGCTCTCTGACGACATTTCAGATACAGAGGCACTGGCTAACTTGCCAAACTTTAACATCTTTCGTCGCGATCGCAAAACTGCACGTGGCGGGGGCGTACTCATCGCCACTAAAAAGGAACTATCATGTTCTCTAATCAGCACACCTTCGCAACTGGAATCGCTATGGGTAATGTGCCGTTCCCCTCCCGAAGCAATAATACTCGGCGTGTGCTACAGGCCCCCTCGAACTGATCCGGATTTCGCCCGCGAACTTAATGAAATATTATCCCAGATTACTAACAAACACCCTAACGCACACATCCACCTTTATGGAGACTTCAACTTTCCTAGCATTAACTGGCTCAATGAGGCTTCACCAACTTCAGGAAATACTGAAGCAAGGGAATTTGTCAATGTTTGCCTCAACTTTAACCTCATTCAAAAAATTACCGAACCGACGCGAATCACCAGCGAATCCTCAAACATTTTAGATCTAACCAATAGCCCTGAAAGCTTAAAATCTATCGCATATTTACGTGAAATCAGCGATCACAAAGTCATTCATACCACACTCGATGTGGTCCCCAAAACACGCCCCATCTTCCGCAAAACAATCCGCCTGTACGATAAGGCTAACTATGAAAGAATTAATAGTGAATTGCAAGATTTCCTGCCTGTTTTTGAATGCAGTCTCGGTCCCCGTTTTCTCAATGGCAAATGGGTAATGCTTAGGGACAAAATAACCGACCTGACTAATAAATTCATCCCCACGGTGAGCTTTCCTGCCAATAAAAATAACCTTGGTTCTGTAAAAGCTTAAAAACCCTCGAGAATAAAAAAAAGCGCCTCTTTCGTATTGCGAAACGTAGTGGAAAGGCGAGCGCATGGGACAGGTACTATGTTGCGGAAGACGCTTATTATGCTGCAATTCAAAAAGCCAAACAGGCCTTCTATCATGATGACTTATCTAAAATTCTAATAAATAATCCTAGACAATTCTGGGAAGTCATAAACCTGCAACAAACACATGACATCACACTTACAAACGATAAAGACGAAGTTGTTAGCGACGCTGGTTGTGCCAATACATTCAACATCGCGTTTTCATCCGTGTTCACTAAAGAAGCCGACTTGCCCCTTCCTGCACCACCTGCTATGACGTTACCAATTATGGACCTTGTAACAATTTGTCTCTGGCATTTCATCACTCATTGACAAATTAAAGCTTTCATCATCGGCTGGTGTAGATGATATCAATTCCAAACTGTTAAAAAATACTAAAGAAATTATCGCAGTGTATTTTTCGATGCTTTTCACACTTTCACTCGAAACAGGAATTATGCCAGACGACTGCAAGGAGGGAAAGGTCATTCCAGTCCACAAATCAGGTAACAAGCAATCTCCCCTAAATTACCGCCCCATTTCTCTGACAAGTGTCCCATGCAAGATCATGGAGCATGTTATATACTCTCACGTAATGCACTTCCTTGACACCAACAATTTCTTCCATCCTTCCCAGCACGGATTTCGTAAATCTTTTTCTTGTGAAACCCAACTTGCTTTATTTCTTCATGATCTTCATTCTAATCTCAACCATATCCTTCAGACCGATGCAATTTTTCTCGACTGCGCTAAAGCATTCGATACGGTTCCACACAAACGCCTATTACTAAAACTTTCCCAGCTGAACTTGCACCCGAACATTCTTGCATGGATCACAGCATTTCTCACCAACCGCTCCCAGTTTGTCTCAATTAAAAATAACCGTTCCAGCTCCCTGCCAATAACATCCGGTGTCCCCTAAGGATCTGTACTCGCACCCCTCTTGTTCCTCATATATGTTAACGACCTGCCCACACATTTATCCTCCCATATCCGTTTATTCGCCGATGATTGCGTCATCTATCGCACAGTTACTAACATTTCTGATCAAACTGTACTCCAACAGGACCTGAACCTTGTGCAACAGTGGTGCGATCTTTGGTTAATGAAGTTTAATCCCACTAAATGCAAGCTCGTTTCATTTCAACGCCAGCACAATCCTTTATCATTCCCATACCTAATCTCCAGCTCTTCCATCGAACAAGTTCAGTCATACAAATACCTAGGCGTCACTTTATCTTCTAACCTTTCCTGGAATGCACACATCAGCAACATCATATCATCAGCGAATAGATCCCTCGGTTTTTTGAAGCGTCATTTGCGCCACGCACCATCAGATATAAAACTTCTCGCGTACAAAACCCTCATCAGATCAAAACTGGAATATGCAGCGCCCATCTGGAGCCCCCACCAGGTATACTTAATAAACGAACTCGAGTCTGTACAAAATCGTGCCACTAGATTCATTCATTCTTCATATTCATACGACGTCAGCATATCATCCCTAAAACGTGAATGTGATCTTGCTAATCTTTCTGAGCGTCGCCACATCGCCAGTCTACGTTTGTTTCACAAATTGTATCACAGTTCCCTCAACCAAGCACCGTACATCATCCCACCGACGCGCATATCTCATAGCACGACTCATCCTTATTCAGTTGCACGCGCACATGCTCGCACTACTGCTTTTGCGACCTCATTCTTTCTTCGCACAGCAGTGGACTGGAATGGCCTCCCCCGTGACATTGCAACCATCACGTGCTCATCGACGTTTGCGGACAACTTATCTGCTTATTGTTCATCATGAAGATCACTCTCTGTAACCCTCATCTGTAAACCCACCCCTTATGTAATACCCCTTAACCGGGGTTTTTAAGGTATTAAAGTGAAGTGAAGTGAAGTGAAGACTAGCCCATGGGTTCGAATTGGAGTCGACATATTCCAGTACGCAGGAAGGAACTACTTGTGTGCGTACGACGCGACGTCTAACTATACCGAAGTAGAGTTGCTGCATGGAACCACGGCCGCTTCAGTGATCGATAAGCTCAGGGCAATTTTCTCAAGATATCGTATCCCCGTCGAAGTGTGCACGGATAACGGGCCCTAGTTTTCTTGTCGCGAATTCTCTCAGTTTCCGAAAGCGTACGACTCCCATCACATCACGTCAAGCCCTCATTTCCCAAGATCAAACGGTCCTGCAAAAAAGGAGTTCCGATCGTGAAACGAATTCTAAAGAAAACTTCCGAGGCAAACGAGGATTTCTGGCTTGGTATTCTGGCTTACAGGGCAAGTCCCCATGAGGACGGCCGGTCCCCCGGAGAGCCACTTCAAGGACGCTGCCTGAGGACCCCACTGCCTGATTTTCGAGAGCAGCCAATGGTGGTGGTGAAGCACAAGCACACAAGCATCTGTCGTCCATCCCTCCCGCTCCTCCAAAAGGATGATGTGGTGCGCATAAGGAAGCGGTCATGGTCACGTAAGGCCAGAGTGGTAGCACCAGCAGCGCCGAGGTCCTATTTTGTCAAGACGGGAGACCATAAGGTGCTACGGCGAAACCGCCAACACTTGCAGAAGACGAAAGAGTATCCGCACCACTCATCATCAGACGACGAGATGAGTGACAGCTCTGACGAGAAGACAAGTGCATCTCCTGAAGGACAACCGCTGTCAGCGTGCGTGGCACCGCAAGCAACAGTATCGGGGCAGCCTTCCCCAATCTTAAGAAGATCGCAGCGGCAGGTTCGGCCACCCGAACGCTTGGGCTACACGGGAAACTTTCAACAGATCAGCAGGCGACTGTGAAGTGTTTCTTTCGAGTGAATTATTTCTTGACAAAGGGGATGTATCATGTCTTCTTGTACGCGAACTTATCTTTGGTTTTGAGCACAAACGTGTCGGTGTTTAATTTTGTGCTATCTTTCTTCCCTTCCTTTTCACAGTAACCTCCTCTCCCATTGTGGCTTTAAATATGATGCAATAAATCGATCAGGGGTTGCTTCCCTCGGCATAAGCTGGCGTCCTTCACTCGGTCAGTCGTCATGACTGATACATTTGTTTCCGGTTCATGCAGTTTTGTTAGGAGAGACACATTTTCATTCGCTGAGGGGTGAGGTGGGTGGCACAAATTATGAGGCGCTTATCAGATACTAATATACATAATAAGCTTATCTCACAACAATACCACAAAACTTGATTCGACCAACATGTCTTCCGAAAATCATATAACCAAGAAAGTTGAAACGCTGCGCGGGAGTGCATGAATGTGTGTTTTCTGTCTGTGACCCTGTATCCAGGGGTGCTACCGCGTAACGATTCTATTCCTTTTTTCATGCCTTTTGACGTCACTGGCCGCCTGCCATTGGTCGAAATATTTTCGCGCTTCCTCAAGTCGCCTGACGTCCGCGAGAGCGCTGGGAGCACGGGGTGCTACTGCGTTACGATTCTATTCCTTTTTTCATGCCTTTCGACGTCACTGGCCGCCTGCCATTTGTCGAAAAATTTTCACACCGCCTGACGTCCGCGGGAGCGCAGAAGCCGTGACGTGAAAATGACGTTTACGCACTCATTATGCACGGGCGAAAGGAATAGATTTTGGCATCGCCAGAGGGCGCCGCGTTTCTAAAGCAATGGAAAAAAAATTGGCAGATCCCACGTGCAGTGGGAATCAAGGAGATGCGAAGCACGCATCAGGAACGTAAAATGAATTTGCATTGTTGTTTCGCTATACCGAGTTTGGTACATATGAAGTTAACGAAACGGCCTCAAGAGCACCACGACTGTGGCACGTAAACCTTGAGGCTCATACACGCATGTCAAGACTCTAACGTTATCGCCTCTCATGTACGTTCGTCATGCAGTCGTGTTGTACCATAGCAATTTTGGTATACATCCCATTAACGAAACGCGTGGCCTGTAAATCATGCCGCTCATGATATGCATGTCACGATTTTCATGTTATGACCTGTCATTTATGATCGTCATGCAGTCTTGTTGTGCCGTACAAATTTTTGTGTGCATCCCATTAACGAAACGGCAGTATACCGCCAGGACCGTGGCATGTAAATCATGTCGCTCATGACATGCATGTCATGCTTTTCATGTTACAACCTGCCATTTATGTTTGTCATGTAGTCATGTTGTGGCATACCAGTTTTCGTAAACATCCCATTAGTGAAACGGCCAGGAGAGCACCAAGACCGTGGCATGTGAATCATGCCGCTCATGACATGCATATCATGATTTTTTCTTGTCTGGACCTGTCATTTATGTTCGTCATGCAGTCGCTTTGTGGCATACCAATTTTCGTAAACATCTCATTAGCCAAAAGGCCAGGAGAGCACTAAGTCGTAGGCGGCTAGATAGATAGATAGATAGATAGATAGATAGATAGATAGATAGATAGATAGATAGATAGATAGATAGATAGATAGATAGATAGATAGATAGATAGATAGATAGATAGATAGATAGATACGCTCAAAGTCGCCGAAGTTCGCTAAGAAATGCTCCGCATTTAAAAAGCATTGAACATGGCGGCGGCTGCTCGGTTCGGGGCGGCGGTGGGCGTAACGGCGGCGGCTTCGCTGTTGCGGCGGGCGCCGGCGAGGCTCGACTACGTCGACGGAGGGCATCGGACGGCGCGTTTGACCTGCCGGGTGATGAATTCCGACGGCATTTTCGTCCGTGCTATGCCTGAGCGGTGAAGTCGCGTAGGAACTCGAAACGAAGCGACCGATGGGTCGGTTGGTCGAACGGAAGGTGTTGTGCGCGCCGCGTTTTTATGCTACCGGGAACTCTCACGAGGTTCTATAGGATGTGAGGAGACGATTCGGGTGTTGCACGCGACGATGAGCGAGTGCGTCTGGTGCGTTTCGCTTGTTTTTGTGAGCGCTGGCGGGACACGAACCACTGGGGCTACATGGCAACAACGACCGATCAAAAATGCGGCCGTGGAGGAGTGCTTTCTTCGTCGCGGCGTCATTCCCGGTGTGGTCGGATGTGTGGACAGCGCTCTCATCGGCGTCAGTGTGCCCAAGGGATGCAGGAAGACTCGATTCATGTGTGGACACCACTTCTACGGCCTCAACGCCATGTCCGTGAGTACTTTGCCTTGTGTGTTTTGTTTAGTACGCTTGCACCAGATTCATATACCGCTGGCACACGAGCACACTCAACCGCGGCAAACAGGGCTGGATTTCTCGATCGCAATCAACGCTGTCGCTGCTACGTGGCCTAAACTGATCCAGATCGAGTCTGGCGCTGTTGTGAGCGAAGTGCGATAGAGATCGCGATCGTGATTTCCATCGGACCTGACGGCGATTGAAGGTGATCGTGTGACATATGACGGTTGGCCGGTTTATTGCATTTGCTAGCAATGCGTTGTCACCGCGCACATTTTCCTATATCTACGACGCGGATGTGCGCACCCTCGCTGTGGACTGCATACGACCGGAATTCGGCTACGACGTCGAGGCACACTGTAGAGCTAGGCGAATGCCTCCTTAAATGAGATAAAACCGGTTTTGTCGCGAAGTTACGACTGTAGTGGCATATTGCACAGCATACCATGTGCAACAGTGCTTTTAACAAAATTACGAGTGGCCCCGCCACGGTGGTCTAGTGGCTATGGTACTCGGCTGCAGATTCGAGGGTCGCGGGATCGAATCCCGGCCGCGGCGGCTGCATTTCGATGGAGGCGAAATGTTGAGGCCCGTGTGCTGTGCGATGTCAGTGCACGTTAAAGAACCCCAGGTGGTCGAAATTTCCGGAGTCCTCCACTACGGCGTCCCTCATAATCAGAGTTGGTTTTGGGACGTTAAACCCCACATAACAACAACAAAATTACGAGTGCACTATTACATGCCTTCTGTAAGATGAACAAGCAACCCCCGTCAGTGCAGTCACTGGATTTTTTTTTAAATGGAGGTTGCTACTAAATTGATGGGGGAAGTATATATATATATAGATCACAGCAATAAGGCAGGCTCAGCGCAGCTTTCGCAGTGAAGCAGCATTATTTCTTGTTGCACTGATTTTTCTTAAAGCGATGGGACACAGCTTGGTGCACTACTCCCATAAGAAAAGTAGGAGAGGGGTCCATGGACAACCCGCCCTCGAAATTGTTCCAATTCTAATGTGTATATTTTTCACTTTCACAAACTAATGCCTGTGCATATATATTCCAGGCGTGTGTCCCCTCTGAAAAAATATGCTCCCGGCTGACTATGGTACTGACTATATTTATTTTCATGCAGGGGCAGCCATGGCTTCCGAGCCCGATCCCTGGCCATCCCCTTATACACAATGCACAAGCGAAATTCACCACAGATCATCTTTCTAAGCACTCCACGAACCAGACATCACGAACCAGACGGCACACGCTGCACTGTGCAAGCTTAGACTTAATGAGGGCTGTCTCAAGTTGGACGTAGGTGATATCAGCAGCAACAGCCAGGAGTAGAATCCCGCAGGGCTTGCTCCAAAGCAGAGGATCGGGATCACTGTATTTCAATGAGAACAATGTGCAGTGTGGGACACCGTTGTTGCAAAGTGTGGCACTGCATGCACATTATTTGAGGAGAGTACGGATAAAAGTGCAACAACTGCGACATCGTTAAGCACAACAGAGCATAGCTGCAATATAGTGGCCATTTTACTGTCACCGAAGAATCAATTCATATCATTTCTGCTGACTATACACCATGTTGTTCAGATGTGCTACCAGATGTTTGACAAAAAGGAAACTTACCTTGTTCTAGTAATTCCACCACAAGACTAAATTACGGAATACAAGCTGCGTATTGGAGCGGGGTCACAACCATGCAACATTAAGTGTGTTTATATGCTGTCATTAAAGCTGTATAAAGCCATCTCTAGAATGTTCGATGTGAAACAATATGGTATTTAATGAGTACTTTGCATTATAGTACAGTATAAATGTGGCTTTTTGTTGCATGATTTGCACTACAATGGAGAGGATCGTTCTTGCATTTGAAGCTTTATTTTTATGGTATATTCCACTACATAAGGTGGAACGCTTGGAAGGCTATGCATGCAGTCCGTAAAAAAGAAAGCAGGCGTATAGTGCTCCGACAAACGAACATCAAGCATGAAATACAAAATAATGTATTTTGATATTTTCACCAACAATGCAAGCTTTTTTTGTGATGCTGATGGCTGCCAGCAAAGCATTTGTTGTTTCTCGACCAATGCAAGCAATGTACTACTTTTTGGTTGTGGAAGCACACAGCAAAAAGAGCACCAACTTTGAGAGCATTGCACGTGACGCATGAAACAATGTGCTTCAATTCAGTGTTGCTGTGCGTGATGCACAGCAACACAATGCAAAAGCCCCTTCAATGCTTGTTGCAGCTGTCATCATGTGCATGCAAATTGTCCAGTAACTTCTGCGAAAATGCAACTGTTTTCGTTTTTCTTTTTTTTTTTCAAATTTTCCAGTAACTTCTGCGAAAATGCAACTGTTTTCGTTTTTCTTTTTTTTTCAAACTCTCATTTGTCTGGGAATGAAGTTTACTGCTCAAGCTGTTGTTGCACAGATGGCAAACATAATGTTGTGGCCATGCTTTTTAGGCTCGCCAAGAGAGGATAATGTTCTGCATAGCTTCCTGCTCATATCGCAACTTACAACTGAAGCATGCAAGCCACCAGCTGCAGAAAAGTGCAACTAGCACAACACCTTGTGCTCGACCAAGAGTCTCATTCATTGCGCTTCCACTTTCCCATCCAGTCTTCCACATAACCATCACGCAATTAGCTTCAGAGGGTGAACATGCCATCGAAATTCATTACCCGGCATGCCAAATACTGTGCTGGCTACCTTTGAAGTGCGATTACATTACAAAAAATAGAAAGGCTGATTGATCATTAGCAAAAGCACCTGCATTTGCAAAAAAAAAGTGGTAGTCAATAACCAGGATATTCCAAAATTTTATTTCTGTGCTGTACAAGTTACCACTGCCGGTGGAAATGTGTACAGGCCAAGGGGGGCTACCTCTAGTGTAAACATTTGCAATAGCACGCATTATTTAGCCCCCTTAATTCTATTCTGTCCTCATATGCCCTACGAATGAAAATCTGCTCAAAGTTAGCATCATTGTGCTTCCTTCCAGCATACATATACAGCTCTTGTTTTTGTGTCTCTAAGTAGAACATTCCTGCAAATGCTTATACAGTAATATAATTACAATGTGAACTACCACCTTACACATCATGAACTGCGCATTGCAAAAAAAACTGTTGTAGAATAATACAGTGCTTGCAATGCTTTGCTCGCAATGTTGCACAATTTTCCGTTAATTCTCAGCAACTAACCAGCTCCATAATGTGTGGTGTAAGGAGATTATGAAACACTCTCAGCTATTCATTGACAGCATACAAGGAAAGCGGCTACTTGTTTTTTATGAAACACAGCATTGAAAGAATTGAAATGATGAATATGTTTGAAATCAAGCACCACATTGCCTACACGACACAAGGTGTGTTCTTAGCGTGTGTAATTTCTGCAGTGCACAGGCATCACATTGCCATGACCTTCCACTCTGATGAAAAATTGCGGATGTATCCATCAGGATATATCACAGGTATACCACGGAACCTCTGATAAGCTGCATAGCATAAAAAAATGGATTGCTCACCAGCAAAACTAAGTATGCATCCACATATTGCACTGCACAGTGATTGTACAAATAAACCAGAAAGCAAAATACTGCACCTAAGAGAACCTTGGATCATACAAATGCCTTCAAACAGGACCAAAAATAAGCAATCGCAGCTCGCAGTGAATGCATAAAATACAAGAACATCTCTTGATATTATTTGCTTTTTCGCGTCAAAATACACAAACCACAAGAGAGTAAAAGGGATGAGCGCCACACGTGAAACAGGTCACTGATACTCTCTTGTGGTTTGTATTTTTGAGTGCCACAAAGCAAATGATTGCATACCAACTAGTCCAACAAAGTGTTCCACTAATCTTGTGATAAACATGGACCTACGTGCCCATTAATGTTATGTTCTAAATCAATATATTATTGTATGAATCCTATAAACATAAAATGGTAGAAAGGAACAAGAAATTGTCCGCAGTTCAACAAAGAACTTTTAGCATAAACCTAAGCATATAAATCAAAGTAGAAAGATACAGGAGTAAAAAAAATATATGAAAGACTAAATACAGGCAACTACACCACAGAGACCGGTGCATAGGCACGAAATGTTTTCTTAGAAAGTTTTGTTTTGTAAAATGATTCTTGCACATGTAAGCCGCGACAACATAACCCGAAGTTATCACATCCTACAGCTTACAATGAACCTGCAGATTTGCAGTGTGCCGTCGTGTCTGATGTTACATGACAATGATGGGATGCCTCGAAGTTTAGGCTTCCACAGTGAGCTTTTGGCACAGCCTAGTGTTTGGACACTCCTCCTATTGTGGTATAATTGAAACAGTGAATTAATGCTTCACTTAAACACTGTCAAAAGCACTTCCTGTCATAAGTTACAGATACTCAGTCTTCAAACAATCACCAGCACATGAAGTAGGTTAAGAATAGAAAGAGTATCATAATGAAAATTTTCGCTCCTATGCATGCATACTCTAATGAGGCGGGTCAAGGAGGGGGGGTGGGGTTGAGCTGGGGTAGTAAATAGGTGAGGGCATAGACAATTCATAATTACTTCAAGACGCGAAGAAAGTACATAGACGAAACACAAAAACGACAAGGACGACAAGGTTTCGTCTATGTACTTTCTTCGCGTCTTGAAGTCATTACGAATGGTCACCAACTAGCCCAAACAAGAGTTCTGATCCGGCATAGACAAGCTGCTGCATCAGGCACTCGATGTCATCTCGCACCCTGAACTCCTCCACCAGGCGCTGTGCGCACTGCTGGCTCGGCCTCTGGGATTCCTCGTGCTGGTTGAAAAAAAGATCAAACTCAATTTATGTGCAAGGCAATGCTAACGAGGCCTCACGTCATTACTGTTTTGATCTCAATTTACAGAAATGTAAGCTCATGCACAAATGCTATGTAGTGAGTCTGTACTGAAGCACCACAAGTTTACATGCACACTAACATTCAGAAAAAAAGCATGCCTATCTTTAGCCAACATATACACTTGCATTTTTCAGAACATCCACAATTTGTTTTCATATACAGAGGTTATGTGAAAATGAGTAAGCAACTGTGCCTCTACGTATCCGCACCTATACACGTACTGACCGACTTTAGCGAGCGATGATGGAAGGGGGGTCTATGCTAATTTGGTTTTGCACAGAGCACAAACAAAAGCCATTTGTGCAAAGCAAATAGCAACACTTCACGTGGAAAGGTAAACATCGAAGCTCTGGCCGTTTCCTTTCTTGACGTGCACAGCTTTATACAAAACGACTAAGTTCTGATTTCACAAGGTAGGCAATAGTTCAATGAGTAAATCGCATATGGGCGTAAAGAAGGCAAATATCCTACTTGGCAAGCTGCATATCATGAGCATAGCAGATACGCGTGGCACCCATTACTTCCCAAAGAACGCGAGAAATAGCGCCATTTTGGTGCAGGACTTATAAAAAAAGAGAATGACGCCATTTGTATAGTCCCAGTTGTATTTCTTACAGACATTAACACAAGCCACCATTTCATACGTTCGCACGTCTGTGAGGAGCATAAAACACATCACTGAACATCAAAACACATTAGTTAAGCAGTGCCAAGAAATTGATGTTAAATCTTATGGCATACACGCCAGTACACTTTATTTTCGTGCTCTCATTTCTAGCCTCGCAATTCCTTTCATTTAAACAAGGTAATGTAGTGCCTGTGCTTACTTTTGCGAATGCAGCAGCAGCTTTCTTGGATCGACCATGACAGTGGCTGGTAGCTTGCGCAATGCACTACAGCTGATCACAGACTTCATGACATTACAATGCGCCGTGGGGGTGCCCCGTCAAACGGCGCTCGCTACCTTGCGAGTTCTCGATCGCGGCCAGTTCACGATGTTCCACTTTACTGTCCGATAACATGATGAGTTGTCCTCCAAACAGCTTCCTGTTGCAGGAAAACAAAGCGCGCACATCAAACAATGCACGCAGCGGCAACAGACCACGGCGCTAACAGTTTGTACTCACCTCAATTCAGTGTTCCATCACTCCCGGAAAAATGTGGAGTTTAGAATTTCTTCTCAGGCGAAAGTACTATGCTTCTGCGCCAAAGTTGCCATTTTGGTCACGCTCAGCGATATGGCTTGGATTCGCGTACGGCAAAAATGTGGGTACGACTACGAATACACGTGTATTTTCGTTTTGTTTGCTTCATATTTCCTTCGCTTTTGTGTTTTAATGCTACTAAACCATTTTCATCTATTAAGCGCGCAAGCGCAATATTATTAGCTACTTCCTTACCAAAAATAATTACTATGCAAGTCCGCGAACGGCGGAGAAAGAGGAGAAAAAGCGGCCGCTTACGATTGGGCGACTTGAAATACGTCGAGCGTCGCCGCCCAGCGATGATGACAGCAGTGACGCAACGCCGAACGGCATTGGAATAGAAAAAAGAATCGCTACGCGGTAGCACCCCAGGGGTGCTACCGCGTAGCGTAAAAACACGGCGGTAGCGTAAAAGCGCTGCGCTCCCAGGTAGCATAAAACGCGGCGCGCCCAACACCTTCCGTTCGACCGACTGACCCG
Source organism: Hyalomma asiaticum (assembly GCA_013339685.2). Taxonomy (NCBI): domain Eukaryota; kingdom Metazoa; phylum Arthropoda; class Arachnida; order Ixodida; family Ixodidae; genus Hyalomma; species Hyalomma asiaticum. The sequence continues at coordinate 73,028,944 of CM023490.1, read as the reverse complement.
TCCATCGCTTCGTTTCGAGTTCCTACGCGACTTCACCGCACAAGCATAGCACGGTCGAAAATGCCGTCGAAATTCATCACCCGGCAGGTCAAACGCGCTGTTCGATACCCTCCGGCGACGTGGTCGAGGCTCGCCGGCGCCCGCCGCAACAGCGAAGCGCCGCCGTTAAGCCCACCGCCGCCCCGAACCGAGAAGCCGCCGCCATGCTCTATGATTTTTTCCATTCCTTCCAAGACGCATCACCCTCCATGCCAAAATCTATTCCTTTCGGCCGTGCATAATGAGTGCGTAAGCGTCATTTTGACGTCACGGCTTCTGCGCTCCCGCGGACTTCAGGCGGCGCGAAAATGATTCGACAAGTGGCAGGTGGCCAGTGACGTCAAATGGCATGGAAATAGGAATAGAATCGTGACGCGGTAGGACCCCGTGCTTCCTGCGCTCTCGCAGACGTCAGGCGACGTCGGGCGGCGCGAAAATGTTCCGACCAATGGCAGGCGGCCACTGACGTCAAAAGGCATGGAAAAAGGAATAGAATCGTTACGAGATAGCACCCCTGGATAGCTAGTGTTATAGCATAGTGGGTAGCATAATTCGTTGGGATGGCGACCCACTTATTTCGATTTCTGGATGTGCGAAAAGGACCCCACAGGTCAAGACGGACACGATAAATGGTTCGGCGGGTATGTCCCTAGGCTGGAGTAATCCATCATCATCAGCCTATTTATGTCCACTGCAGGACAAAAGGCCTCTCCCAACGATTTCCAATCCACCCTGTCCTGAGCCAGTTGGTTCCATTTTTTATTTATGCCCGCAAACCTTTCAATTTCATCGCTCCATCTAACCTTTTGCCTGCCTCTGTTGCGCTTTCCCTCTCTTGGTATGCACCCCATCGCTCTTACTGTCCATCTGTTACCTTTCCTCCTCATGACATGTCCTGCCCAGGTCCACTTCTTTCGTTTAATTGATCTAAGAATATCAGCTACTCCTGTCTGTTCCCTGATCCAGTCCGCTCGTTTTTTATCTCTTAGCGTTACCCCTATAAGATTCCTTTCCATTGCACGTTGCGTACTTAGTTTCATCTCTAGTGTTTTCGTTATCCTCCACGTTTCTGTACCGTACGTTAGTGCTGCGAGAATGCAGTGATTGAATATTTTTCGCTTTAGTGAGAGCGGTAAGTTTCCAGTCATGATTTCGTAATGCCTTCCGAATGCGCTCCAGCCCATCCTCATTTTACGGGGAATTTCCTTTTCATGGTTAGGTTCTCCTGTTAGCAACTGTCCCAGGTATGTGTATTCGTTTACACATTGTAAGGGTTCACTGTTGATTTTAAATTCCTCAAAAGGACAGATAGTTGAGCGAGTTGGTAACAGTCCATAATCAAAAGAAGAGGCGTGCAGGACACGGACACAAGGAGAGCAGTGAACAACACGAACGCCGACTTTAAATTCCTGTTCCTTAGCTAGGCTATTGAGCATAACCTTGGACTTTTGCCTATTTATTTTTAGTCCAATTTTAATATTTGCCCTGTTTAGGTCATGAATCACGTTTTGTAGTTCGTCTCCATCATTGCTAAAGAGCACAATGTCGTATGCAAATCAAAAAGTGCTTAGATATTATCCGTCCATTCGAATTCCTTTTGCTTCCCATTCGAGACGCTTAAAGACTTCTAAAGATGCAGTGAATAGCATCGGGGAGTTCGTATCTCCTTCTCTGACACCTCTCCCGATCGGAATTTCTCGGCTTCTCTCAGGTAGGAGTAGTGTGGCTGTGCAATCTTTGTATATGTTGTTTATAGTTTGCACGTATACGTCAGGTACCCCTTGTCGACGTTGAGCTTCGAGAACGGCTTGTATTTCTATGGAGTCAAATGCTTTCTCGTAGTCGATAAACGCCATATAAAGAGGTTTGTTATATTCCGCGTGCTTCTCAATTACTAGGTTGATAGCGTGGCTGTGGTCCATTGTTGGGTAGCCTTTCCTAAAACCAGCTTGTTCTCTTGGTTGGTTAGAGTCGAGTGTTTCTCTTATCCTCGTAGAAATTACTTTTGTAAATAGCTTGTATATTACTGGAAGTAGGCTAATTTGTCTGTAATTCTTTAACTCCTTTATGTCACCTTTCTTTTGGATTAGGGTTGTATTAGAATTTTTCCAACTGCGCGGTACACATGTCTTGATACATTTCGTGAAGAGCGATGCAAGTTTTTCACGTATAATATCTCCTCTGTCCTTCTTCAAGTCAGCTGTTATACCATCTTCACCATCTGCTTTACCGCGGGACATGCCTTTCACAGCGGTTATACATGGAATTTCAGTGTCCGCTGATTCTATTTCTATTAAGGGTGTATGATCTGTCTGGGAGCTGTACAGTTCGGAGTAGAAATCTTCTGCTACCTTTACTATTTCGTTGAAATTGTTGATCACGTTACCTTGTTTATCTTTTAGCGCATGCATTTTGTTTTGTCCTAAGTGCAGTTTCTTTTTGACCGATTTAATGTTGGTGCCTTTCTCTATTGCTTTCTCTATTTCTCTCATGTTAAAGTTTCTTACATCTTTTTGCCTGGATTTACTGATCAATTTTGATAGTTCTGCGATTTCTATATTATCTTTTGACGAAGTTACTTTCATTTGTTGGCGTTTTTTTTTATTAAGTCCTTGGTAGATTGGGGCAACTTACTTGTTGCTTCCTTTCTTACTTTACCCCCGACTTCTATCGCTTTTCAATGAATGTTTTCATTAAGTTTTTGTTTATTTCTTCTAAATCTTCATCATTTCGGCCTAAGGCCTCGAACTTGTTGCTTAGGGCGACTTTAAATTCTTCGTTCTTCGCTCTGATTACCTCTAGATCTGCGTTCTTTTTAGTAAATAAGTTAGTTCTTCTTTTCTTTAGCTTAAGTACAATCCTGACCCTTACTAATCTGTGATTACTATTTTATCTTCCCCACTACTTCTGTGTAATGAATTATGCCTGGCTCCCAGCAGGGGCGTCTGCGCAAACAGGCGTTTGGTGTGTGGCGACACCACGGACCCGAGCCAACGGGGGGGTTTCGACCCCCTCCCACGTGTCGCCGTGCGTGGCTTTCCCGTGTCCGGGGAAAAGGGGATCCTGGGGGTTGAGCCGACGCCGGGTGATTGGACCTATAAGGCCCCCGGAAGAGGCAACACACCCCTTTGGCCCCGGCTTCACGTAGACGGCACCCCCGGACTGAC
>CM023490.1:72308474-72345539 GCA_013339685.2 Hyalomma asiaticum | reverse complement strand
GAGGAAGGGTGACAAAAAAAAAAATTACCAATGATTGCGATCCGTCCTAATTCCAAATGTGATCGCAGTTGCGCGTGTCAGCTTATTGGCGATATAATAAGCAAAAATTATTTGAGCGTCCGTATGCTTTTGTTCTCACATATTTACGTCGGTTGGCCCCGCTGACGAAGCACTTCCACCGGAGGCGTCCTTACTGTTGAGAGAGGACCGAAGGGCTTCGCGTTTTGGCGGCGCGAACAGCTGTTTTCTCCCGACTCGTGGAAGTTTTGTTCTAACGAACTGGCTCGTACCTCAAAAAGAAAAGAAAAATCTCAAAGAAATGAAGGCCATTAAACACAGTGTCGACTTTGCGCACGTGTCTCTTGTTATAGCTTCGCCGAAAGACGCCTCCTGGACTGAGGCGCGTGCAGTGATCGTTCAGTCGGTTACGTCAGTAATGTAGACGACTGCACTCCACGCGGGAATTGGCAAAACACGCTCCTCCTAAACTAACGACCATGATGCAGAAATGTGCGACTTAAATCGACGGCCGCAGCCAGGACATGCGAACATGCGCGTACGATTGTCCGGGACACACAAGCGAACGAGGTATCAGCGCGTCGGCTCTGTCTGAGCATTGACGGACTGTGGCTTTGTCGACAACGGCACGCTTCGGCATGTACGGTAGGATTAATATTTGACACGTACGGCTGTTTTCGTTTGTTTAAAGGAGAGCGCGAGGTTTTCGTGAAGCGGCCGGTGCTGCTGTTGCCTGCGAAATTCACTGCGGCTCCCGGTCACGCGAGTGGCTTGGGAGCAGGCGCTGTATCGCAGGAAGAAATGGCACGTTTCAAAGATAACTTTGCGCAGTTACGATTTTTTTTGTATAGAGAAATAAAATGACGGTCTCATCCGCGGCCCTCACGGATGGATATGCAAACCCGTTTTTCACATCCAGTTCTGGCAGGGGTCAGCTACAGCATTACATATCGCTTGTCAAAACGAAGTACTGGCAACCTGACTGGTATTTCTCGACTCCAAGGAGAGGGCCACGTGACAGTCGTCGGCTTGCAGCTGCAGGAAGAAACTCTCAAACCATTCTTCTGGTAGCGAGTGGGGAGGCCGGTTCTCTGGGTCGTTCGTCTGCTATTGCATCGTCTCCGTGTGAATGTGCCCGCTGGCGGACGGTCCGTGGAGTATCCGTCCGCGTCGGCGAAAAATCCGGATTCGGTCCTTCGCCTGGACGCGCCCAACTCCGACGATTTTTCAGCACGTCAAGGTGATGGCGATTCTGTGTTTTCGAGGCGCCCCTCTCACACAGCTGATAGTAGAAACGCGAAAATAATTTTCAAGTCGTAAAAAAGTGCGTAACCGAAACCAACAGCCAATCCAAGAGCGAAGTCAACTTCACTCAACCCGCCTTTTGCTTGCTGCGACAGCGCATGCACGGGTGAGACTGTTTTCACAAATCCGTGCAGAGCGGCGCCTCGCCTCTATGACGTAGGCACCATTTTCTTTCTTTCTTTCTTTCTTTCTTTCTTTCTTTCTTTCTTTCTTTCTTTCTTTCTTTCTTTCTTTCTTTCTTTCTTTCTCTCCGTTTGGCGGCGCCAACGGCGCGCTGGTCACGATTTCTGTTTTCTTTTTTTCTCTCTCCGTCTCTCTCTCTCTCTCTCTCTCTCTCTCTGTTTGTGGCGCGAGCGCGGGTTCGCGGCGTGCATGCGGCGTGTTTTGTCTTTCGCTCGTGGCCGGAGACGCGGAATGCAACGATGCACGAGTCTTTTCACCGACAGAATGTGATCGAAAAATACCACCAAGGGTTACATCATCATGAAGACGGCTACTCCCACGGCTACCTTAAGTCAGACGATGAGCGTAAGCTTTTTGAGAGGTCCTTGGCAGCCATCAACGAGAGGTATGCCGTGCGGACATCAAGAGACCTGAACAAGTCGTCTAAATGTAAGGATGTATCGATTGCTTCTTAATGTGTCGCTATGCGCGTTGACTTATCATTGAGAAGCGCACTATAGTAACCCGGCAAACCGTGACTTTAAACAAAATTAATAAGTCTGCCCCTGTGCTCTTTAAATAAGTGCTTTGAATTCTAAGCAGAGCTGCGCTTGGGCGTTTGTTCTGTATGCATCTGTGCATTTTTTTTAACAATGAAAAAGCAATCGTGCGCAATACGAGACAATATTTGCAGTGTGACTGTACTCCATGTCGGGACACGGCCGCGTGCGCCATCCGTGGTCCTGCTAGAAGTGTGAATTAGACGTCTAGAGCAAGGCATAGGCTGATGTCGAACTCTGTATATGAGATGGTGATGCGTCAGCGCCGAGCTTTCTGTCGCATTATATGAAAGCCCCAAGGCCCAACCAAACTGTAGCATGTTGGTGCTCCTTTCAAATTGTTACTTCTTAAAACCTCACAAAACAGTCTGGGGGATTTACAATTATACTATTTATTCTCGTTGAGGAGAGCCAAAATTTCTTGACACAGGCAGTACATTTTAAAGTTTCTTTGCTGTCGTTACACAAAAACTAAAGCTAGATTTGATATTGCTCTCTGTCATGCGTAAAACTAAGCGCCTTCATTCAATCGTCTTTATTGTTTATTTTCAGCCAATGTCGTCTTCTCCATGATCCACTCCGAGTGCAGAATCTCTCTGGACAATGTGCCGTTTCGAGTTGTCAAGGAAACCGTCAAAGTCTGCATATTTGGAACGGAATACTATAAGAAGACTCTAGGGAAAAAACAAAAGACCCCCTATGTCGCATGGTTATGCACTTGCAAACGTTTAGTCTCATGCAGATATCCAGCAGCCTTCCTATTCAAAGATTGTGTGCGGGCAGTGTAAAGAGGACACATTGCGACAGCCGGTTATTAACTTATTTTCCCTTATGCAATGCCCCTTTGAGGGCCCTTCGGTTATTCCTAGTAAATGAATAGATTTAGGAAAAGCTAAGAGCATTATGGCTGTATACCAAGCACATGGCCGATGGTTGTAGCGGCCCCCGCCCTTCCCCAGGAAATCTTGTTTTGCTGGGACCCGCTCTCCCGCCTGTGGCGCTTTGCCATGCCCTCCACCATTCACTAGTGGCGAGCCAAACAAAATGCCGGCTACATGTGTAATGGGAACTATGAAGTCATGTCACTGTTTTTTGTACTTACCAAAGCCGCACTATGTTGCAGTCGACCTGTGTGTTTCTTAACATGTATGTAAAAGCAGCAGAACTAAATGTTCTTTATTGCATTGACAGGATTCAAGCGCCACTGACTGGCCGAAGGATGTGTACGCGAAAAAAAGTGAAAGAACCTCCAAGGCACAAAGAGGGTTCACGATACCTTTGCCCTTTTCGTGGAACGACTATGTAGTGTGCACCGTATTCATGACTGATACGACCATACATTGGGTCCGATGTTTTGGCTGCATGATAGGCAAAAACTAGGCAGCTCAACATTGACTGTTTCTAGTTCCACGATACTAAAAATGCACGTTAGAGACTTAATTTAAAAATACTAGCTAATAAATGATCAGTTGAGACGATAACCTCTTGTGCATTCCTGTTCCTTATACAACCTCGTTTTATATTCCCATTCCGTAGGGTGCCATTGAAAAAAAAAAGCTTTCAGTCTGAATAAACAGGTCCCTCAAGTCAGTAGTATCAGTATGTATGCCTAAAGCATTTCACTAGAAAGGGAAGCTCTCATAACTGCCCTCGAAAATGGCCAGTTTTTGCAGCCTCTAATACCAGTCACAGCTGTTGAAGTAGTCTTGACGAAATTGCTCTACTGTGTAGGTAACCATACTTGAGACTTTCAAAGTAAACTCTTAGTGCACATTAGAAATTCTCTCAAATGTTGTTTATTTACAGTCGATGCATATTACAAGCACACTACTAAATACATCTTGAAGTAACCACTAGACAAAAATGTAATAACATATATTGATATACACATACAATAGGTGCTATACTGAAATGCTAAAAAGAAAGTATAAAGGCAAGCACTTCCATAGAAGTACAGAAAGGATGCAACCTTGCAGATTATACACATACATTGAAAGCACAAGCCTAAAAACGTGTTTTTATACAATCTATGAATTAAAAGTGTAACCGACACGAAATATTAGGGCAGTATTTCTACACACACATTCGTTGCCAATATCGGAATTGCATGACCATTATGACATTTAGTATAAAGCATGCAGTGATGATTTTTGAAGCAGAAAAATGGTGCTTTCAAGAGGCCATAAGTGTTCCTGGAGCAGCCATTGGCGTTTTTGGAGAAAATAGCAAAATATTCCAAACTTCGTCTGGAAATTAGAGTATCATATAAACACTTATTGATATTAATATTTAATATTAAACATATTGCACGTGCAACAAAAACGTTAACTTTCAAGAAACAAATAATTAAGCAGATCGATGGCCATTGAACACAAATATGAGCAACACATATTTAAAATACCATTACTCGTGGCAGACATGATATCAACGAAATAAAGCTGAGCAAATTACAAAAGTAGCCACAATCCCATGGAACTGTTGCCAAAGCAGTAGTTTATAATCGGCACGTATTCAATATATTTTCATATTTCGCCAAAACAGCCAGCATTGAAAATTTCAAGTTAAATAAGCTAAATTAGCTATACACTTAAAACACTTGTGGCGTCAATGAAATCAAAGCTGATAAGCACTTTATGTAATCAGTCGGACATCAAAATCATCACAGCAGTAGTTAGTAAACAGTATAATATCGAAATAATCTCACACATACTTCATCAAAATAGTCGGCTTGTCAGGTACATATATGCTGCTAAATGACATATATCAACAATGCCAGTACATGTAGCACTGTCAATACGCTAGTATACAGCAAGTATACAAGCGCTGGATCTGCTGGATAGGGAGGTTGTAGCCTGGAAGGCAGCTACGCGATGAATTCACAAACGATCTGGGTGACTGCATGTCAGACGATGTTGCTGAGCGAAGTTATGCTAACTGCAGAATTCTTGAGAAAGGTAAACAAGATTGTCCAGTTTTAGGACAAGCCTGTTGAACAGCAATAAAATTATAATTAAAGGCAACAAGCAGAGAGAAAGTCGGCTGTGATGGAGCATGCCTAGTTTTCTTAAAATCACAGGTTAAACCGATGGCTAACTTTACCATGACTACTTAAAAACTTTACTGTGACCATTTGAAAATGTAATGATGATAATCTGTTTTTCACATAAAGGGTGGAGTTGTGTACGAAACGCCACATAGCATAAATGTGTAGCCTATGCGCTTTATCACACGTGTTCTAAGCTGCCGAAAACGGGCTAGTTGACAAACGCAAAGGTTTGGTCTGGGCACACATCACGATGGAACATTAAACATTATATTGGTAGCGCTTGTGCCACACCGGGTACTTTTTGATACAAGAGATCGGCGCCGATCGGAATCCATCGCGATCTAATGTGTTCGGTGCTTCTGAAATTATATGAAACTTACTCATTATATAATGAAGTCAGGTGCGGCTGAGTCATGCAAAATACTATGGTTTGCTTAAAGGGCCCATGACAGCTATTTTTTTGTTGGATACTTTTATGTTCTAATGAGTAGAACAGTGTCTTGTAATCACGGCATGCAGTGGCAAATTCTCCAGCTAGAAGTCTAATTAGTCACAGCATCGTTAATTTTGTTCAGTTTTAATGAAGCTTCGAAACGCGCGCCAAAAACTGCAAGAAACTAGCGCCACGGGGCAAGCGTGGCGGCTGTCGGAAGTGAGCGCATGCACTGATCACTTGAGCTCAAGATTCGGTGACGTTGCGGAGAGCGAGAGCGCCAGACCAGCTCGCCACACTCGCTTTGCATCATAGCGTGTGTACAATGTACGCTTGAGGGACCAACACGGAGAGGAAGCAGAAAAATACGGCTTTTGGCGTGGCCTCCGCGATCGGCTGCGAGAGCCGATCTTGGAGGCCACGCTCGGAGGCCATAGCGCGGCGCGCCCGTGTCTCTCTGTGACGTCACGATATCAACTTACGAAAGTGAAACGTCACAGATGGCCCACAATCTACGTCATACTAGTGACGATGTCGCGAGGTGCCGAAAACCCAGATGAGCATTTATGGTCACTTTAAATACATATTAAAATATCTTAACGACAACGTTCGCCGTTAATACTTGGCCACAAGTGCCTTCAGATGTTCGACAACCAAACAACACAAACATATCGGGTTTGAAATTTTGGTGTCATGGGCCCTTTAAGAGTACAGTATTTACGAACCAAACTTTCAAGTCAACCTGCCTACATCTATAGTCCAAGCTCACACCGAAAGATAAATTAGCTAGGGTGCGACGATGTCCATTGGCGGCAATACGACAGGCGATGAGTCAGTTGCTCGCACCGACGCCAAACCACTCGCGGGCATCGCTCTCATAAAAAAAAATATAAAAAGAGCAAACGCACGGCAACAAAACGTGGGCACCGCGACGTATACTGTGCGGCGATTCATGTTGAGCGCGGCTGCTTTGGTGTCCCGAGTGCTGCTTCGAACACTACACATCACTGATAAGGCTCCAACTACAACAAACACCTTTACGATGGATTTTTGGCCTTGGGCAGCTTTCACGTTTTCCTATCCACTTCAGGCGTCAGCGCGATTGTGTGTCGTGGGCGGAATGCGACGGCGTCCGACGTGTACCTTGTAATTAGGGATCTTATACTAACGTCTGGGCATCGCCTCTGTGCCATTAGAGTATGCATTGGGCTTTATTTGCCTTTGATTAACTGGACAGAAGAAATCTGCGCGCTCTTTGTGGCATTCCAGTTTTCTCGCTTGGTCGCTGGGCTCTTTCCGCTCATCTGTCGCGAAACATAACGTTTTAACTTGCGATAGCAAATTAGTTGCGGACCGCAGACTGCATCCTGGCACCACACAACAGCGCCCGAGTCGCGAGCGCTTCATCACAATAATTCCATCAGCGGAACACAAGCAGCCGCGGCCACCGACGCACGCTGAAACCACGCGAAAGCAAGGTAAACAGGAAGTTTTCTAGGGCGCGTTTCCGGTGGACTCCCAATGTTGCCAGAGAACGGCAAGCGCTGGCGAAACCGTCTATTCATAGGTGGCCGGTGAACGGTTCTCCAACGCGAGCAGTCGGTATTTCTCAATCAAGAAACTCGCTAGGAGACGCTGCCTGCGCCAACGTTGTCTCTCGCGGGTGAGGGCACGTTCTCCTTCTTTGCGAGCTGGTACAGCGTTCATCTAAATTCGATCCCGGCCGCGGCGGTCGCGTTTTCGATGGAGGCGAAAATGCCAGAGGCCCGTGTACTGTGCGTTGTCAGTGCACGTTAAAGAACCCCAGGTGGTCTAAATTTCCGGAGCCCTCCACTACGGCCTTTCTCTCTTCTCCATCTCTTTCACTCCCTTTCCCCCACCCTCACGGACGCTTAGCCGTGCTCCCTACATGGGCTGCAGAAATTAGCGTCCTTTCCTAACCGAGCCACAATCATCATCATCAAATTAGCGTTCTTTCCTAACCGAACCACAATCAATCAATCAGGCGTAATCGGCGTGCCGGGAGGCACGCGCCGAGGGCGAGCGCGTGCCTCCCGGCATTGCGTGCCTCCCGGCGCGTGCCTCCCGGCGTAAAAGAATCCCAGACCACCTGGGATTCTTTAACGTGCACTGACAACGCACAGTACACGGGCCTCTGGCATTTTCGCCTCCATCGAAAATGCGACCGCCGCGGCCGGGATCGAACCCGCGTTTTTTGGGTGGCAGCCGAGTACCGTAACCACTACACCACCGCGGCGGACCGCTACTTTAGGAAGTTCTAGGGGCTTTAATCTGCATTAGTCACGCGAACAGCTCTCAGCCAAATTCCTCCGGCCTCCCCCTTTTCTATTTTTCTTTTTTTTTTATTCCACGCGCTGCTCTTCACCTCTGTGGTCGGGGTAGAGCGTGCAATAAACGAACGCTCGAGAAGGCGGTTGCCCTTCTGACGAAGACTTCACTTGTCGAAGCGTTGGGACCAGCGACCCAACCGTTCTACACCGTTTTCAGCGATCTGTTCATCGGGGCCGTTGTGTAATTCCAACGGCAAAGGCGTTACCTGACGTTAACAAGTAAAAGACGCCAAGGAATGCTCCCCGCTAAAATCTACAGATTAGAATGCCGTTAACCCTCTGAACGATGCAATAAGAACCAGGAATCACAAAGATCAAATCGACGTTTACATTTCATGCAGGTCTTCTAAATGGTTCTTCGCATGGTTTCCTAGTATTTTCCTAATTTAATACCCCTTCAAAGAGAGATAGTGTAATGGGGTTCTTTGAAAAGAAGAGGTGACCGCACGTTGCGTCTGATGACGGCAACGCGTTCATAAAGATGGGGAGGCTGTTTTCTGCGAAGACTTTATGAGAAAACTAATAACAAGCAACGACATCGACCAAACACACTAAGAAATGAAAAATATTCAACAATATGGAACAGAGTTAAAGGAGAACACAAAAGAACACGCGAGTAGAGTCAGACTTCGGAACAGTCTCACCGATGCCGATGGGCTCAGGGCGATGAGTCTCGGGAGAGAAGAGTCGGCGCGAGCTGGAGGTTGTCGCTGTGGCTCGTCGATGAAATTTAGGCGGACAGCGATGATGCGGACCAGGACGGGGACGAGGAGGACGACGGGCACCGAGGTCACGAGAAGCGTCGCGTTGCCGCTCGGGGCTCGAAGGAACAATGCAGCACTCGGGTCTACACCCGACGGTGCTGTCAGAAGCTTGGGCGGCTCGTCAGGCGACGGAAGGAGACGACGTCAGGAGCTCTTTGCCAAGCGGAGCCATACACCCCGACTCTTGGCACCCGCCAGCCACTCGGGACTACGCCGCGACCGTGGTACTGGCGGAGAGCTCCCCTGCCACGTCCGCCCGGCTGGAACGCCGCTTCGCTTCTCTAATATGGCGCCTTCACGTGCGCGCTCCACGCGCCACGCTCCGTCTTTACTCCTTGCGGCTGCACTACTCTTCCTGTTCTCATCTTCCTCACTGGCTCACGTGTTGAGCCGGCGTTTGTTCGTGGCCGCTCTTTCCATTGCGGCTTCACCACAGCAACAAACACCACATGCGCGCACTTCTCCCATGACAGATAGAGAGAATAGCAAGGAAATGCAAGGAGAGTAAGCAGACGCACTTTCGGTTTGCTACCCTGCGGTGCAGGAAAAGGAATCGAAGACGAAGAGCGCCGCTTCGCTGCTGTACAGTAGCACCACTTTGTCATTCGAGTCCGCGGCAGTCGGTTGCTGAGTTTTCCCTTACAAAAATGCTATATGTGGCCATATCAGGAATTGGGCAAATGTGGCTATATATGGCACGTGCCCTATGTGGTCGTACTTGCCCAAATCATTTTAGAAACATATGTGGCAATGAAAGACACACACGAGGAATGCCATGTAAGACTCTCGCGCATATTGGGCAAATGCGGACACGTACGGACACGTGCCATATAGCCAGATATACATATATGGCCAGATATGCATATCTCGCTATATATGGCACGTGTCCCCACGTGTCCGTATTCGCCCAATACGCATAAGAGTCGTACATGGCATTCCTCTTGTGTGTCTTTCATTGCCACATATGTTTCTAAAACGATATGGCAAATACGACCAAATACGGCCACATACGGGCAAGTGCCATATATAGCCACATTTGCCCAATTCCTGATATCGCCATATATGGCATTTTTGTAAGGGTTACGCACGTATACTCTTGTCATGGACCTCCACATGCCCGTGTTCGTCGAATAATGCATCAACAGCACATCAGTCCCATCAAAACAGTTCATCGAACAATGAAGCAGCTCTTGCAGGCACTCCTGGCCGGCATTCTAATAACGCTAGCAGGTCAAAGTGATTTGTGAAAATGTTCTAACGTAAGGTCAGAAGAGCGGACACAGTGTTCCTTTTGATATTTCCCTACTACATCGATGTTGCCATTCGTATGAAACTCTCAAAACTGGAAAGTGCGAGGCTCTAGGTTTTTTTTATTAGCGTCTCGTAATGATCGATCATATGCCCGTGTCTAGGTTCTGCTTTGTTCTCTGTACAAATTTTTGAAAAATTCAAGGGAGAAGACAGGAAAAAAAAGGAAATATTTAGCAGCGACAGAACCTAAGATACGCCCGTTTCCAAAACTTTTATTTACTGCCTCTAAATGTAATTTATAATAGAAATTATCACTGCTACGCTTTCCACTACAATGGGTGATCACGTGAGAACAAGAACTAAAGGGCATGGCGCAAATAAACAAATGAAAATCACTCTTCGCATGCTACAGTTTTGGAACACCGGCGAAAAAAAATTCAATAGCTGTTGCGCTTCTTCGGGCCGTTAATTAGCATAAATCATATATTTTTTTTTTCATCCTTACCCAGACGCTACTAGAACATCGTAACCTTTTACGGGAACTCGTTGTGGCTAAGAGCAAGCTCTCGAAATTGAAAATAAGAGAAAGAAATCCTGCAGATCCCGCACACTGTGTAAATCGGTTCCATGCGGAGCAATCAGTGAGGATGACAATTGTTTGGCATTCACCCAAGTGTTAGGAATTGAACGAACATCCTTGCGAAAAGTTCTGTATTAGGTGCGTGCTTAACGTGGGCTGGCCGAGAAACTACAGCACCGGGGCGACTGAATGGGAGCTATTTTAACTATTTTAAAGGTAGGAAGTATCGTTGGCACTCACTTAAGTTAGAGCACAGCACAGATATCTGTTTTGTAGAAGAGGAATGCAGGCTATACAGCGCGCTGATGTGGATATCATGGACGCCGTTCGTTTAAGTATCGCTCCGGGGATCGAGCAAAGTTGGACAAACGCATGCTGAGCAAGAGCAGGACGTATGTATCGTTTATCAAGTTGATAAGATAAAGCTTCTGAATAGCACTTGACGTTACACAACCGCCAACATCACAGGTGCTGGTGCATTAGGTTTATTCGCTATATTTACCACGTGGGAGGAGCCACCGTGGCTTGCGTACTTGCTCGGCACGTTCGCGGCCTGGGTTCGATGCCCGCCCGCCATGTGGTAAGCTGCGTTCGAGGATTACAGCGCGTTCGTGTGTGCCTCGGTGCTTGTATGTCTACGTTCCTTTTTTTTTTTAACGTTTCAATACGATAAACAGTGTGACTTGTTTCTCAGTGAGTTTATAGCGCCAGGTTAAGTGTCTATTTGATTAGCTTGAGATTGACACGGCTGCATAAAATTCAAACACCGTGAACGAGCACCAGTACGAGTATGAGCCACACGTTATATCAGCATCGATAATCATGATATACATGACGAGGATATCATGTTAGCGATGAAAAAGTCAATTATTCCTGTTCGTCATATATTGGCACCCTACCACTTAAATTTTCTAGTATATAGTGCGAACGAAACGACCAGGAGTGCAGCCAACCGTAGGCGGCTGGATAGATAGATAGATAGATAGATAGATAGATAGATAGATAGATAGATAGATAGATAGATAGATAGATAGATAGATAGATAGACGGTCAATGTTGCTCAAGTTGGTCAGGAAATGCTTAGCATTTAATAATAAAATAAATAAAATAAAAAGAGCTTAAACGGTACCGAAAGGGCGCGGGCTCGATCAATAATTTACACGCCGTCAACAGATGGCGGAGGTGTAGCAGACGCGAGCCTCCGCTTCCAAACATTCGCCGGTCGTTTCTATGGCGACACGGTTTGTTACGTTCGGCGGTTAGACGCACGTTGTCTGTGCCGCGTGACAGCGCCAAGCCAGCTTCAGCGCTTGAAAACTGATTTGAAGAAGGTGTCGTGCAAGGTCTCCGTATAAAGGTGGACAGTGATTCGTACGCAAAGACATTGGCATGGCCAAGTTGGTGAGATGTTGGTTTTCAAATATTATTTTTTTTTTCTTTCGTGGAGAGCGAAACTCGACTTTTGAAGCCGCAATTGACTCCCGATCACTGGCGGTAGCGTCTCGCCGGAGTCGATGCAATTTAGGTGCACTCCAAAAATCCCAAAGTGGTGAAGTTTATCCTGTAAGTGGCTTAGTAGTGAGTGAGTCCGCTATCCGCTATCCGCTATTTCGTCGCGCTTTACTGAAAGCGCGCGAGATATGAAAACAGAATAAAGAACATGACATTGTGGTTCGGAGACAAGGGTCACAGGAGTTGCTCGTATGAACAAACATCGCTCAATCGTGTCTCCAGAGGATCACCATCGCGGAGGCCATGCGGCTACAGTGATCTGTTCTCAGCGGCCGCGTGCAAGTGGTAGTGCGTCGGGACACTGGCGTTCGTCGCTTTAAACTGAGAGCTGCATCTTCCGTGCGACGTTCCATGCCATGCGCTAAGCAATAAGAGAACTAGATATACTGCAGTAGCATGGATAAGTGGTATCGGTTTATCGCGAACGAATTGGGCGCGCGCAAACACACATACACTTGCAGAAGAAGGGAACAAGACTAGCGCCGACTAGCAACTGAACTTTATTGAATGTAAAGCACAGATATATACGTATTTTTAACAATTCTCACGTCATCCAGCTCCTCTCGCCTTGGGTACAAGTAAAAGTGCAAAAGATAAAAGGTGAAAAGTGGCAAGAAAAAACAAGAAATGCCGGGGCCACGAAAAATACAGAAGCTGAGCACATGTGTCATAGTGACACACTCAAAGCGTTGATGAGGTAGGCATATTCTTTGTTCTTTTTTTGTTGTCAGTGAGATGGAAAGGTCGCTTACGTATTACGGGAGGCACGCGCCGAGGGCGAGCGCGTGCCTCCCAGGAGATACTACCGGTTACGCCTGACGCGGGACAAGGTTAGACTAAGAGGAGCTTCGCCCCTAAAACTTCCAGACGTCTTGTTGGCACCCCGGCCTAAGGTTACTGCACTGCAGGCTTGGTAGTGATTATGGTAATCGGCACAGTGTTCTGTGTATGTTCCTGTGCCGTGGCACGTGTCTACCCTGTCGTCTTGCCTTGGTGGCACTACTATATTCCCTTCAAGTGACTTAGGAACCCGTTATTCTCGCATAGTCCTAGATATGCCTCAGCATGTGATTAGTACACAATTGGTCACATTCTACGGTTTCATCGTCGCTGCAATGTTTGCGGCCTTACGGTGATCCTACGCGCCCGTTAGTGGTCTCTATAAAACGCTACATTGCAACAGCCGCTTCGAATCCTGCCACTTAAATCACTTCGTGAGCACCGGCGCCGTCAATAATCTGTTTCACAATATGCGAAAGTCCAATAACTTTTTTTCTTTTAGTTTTTCTCTTGCTCTGCAACTCACAACAACCGTTTTTTCTCAAATAGTGCAGCTTTCTCATTGTTGTCTCACATGAGCTAGAAGTGAAGAGCATAATTATAGCAAGGCAAGAAGGGAGCACATCGTCGCGTCACGAGTCAAGCATCGTAGGGACTCCGGCCGAAGCAACCTATTCATTCGAAAAGTTTCTCGAATATCGCCGATTCAATAAAACAAACGCACGAAAACTCGAGAATTGAGCACCCGCGATAGCTTCTTCGGGAATATTTCAAAGCAAATATCAATCATTCAATAGCAGCTTTCTGTTTCTGATTGCAGATGCATTTCGCTACCATTTGTACCGGTACCTAACATCCCACAGTCAGGAAGAATTCCACTTCACACGGGCCAAGAAAGCAACGACATGGAGGCAAATGCTTTATTCATGCTCAGTGTCAATGGCCAAATAGAATCTGCCCAGGTAAGGTGTTCCGCGTGAATTTCTGCATGCGGGATTCTGAGTTGCTCTCTTACGATTATCGGTGGCATTGTCTTGTGGCAATCAACTTCAACTTCAACTTCAACTTTATTCTTCTAGTTACAGACTAGAAACGTCCTCCGGGGCTAAAAGCTGCCGTGAGCAGCTTGACTGGACCCAGGAGGCGTTGTACATGACAGCGCGATAACAGTAAACGTTTCGGTACAAACCTAAAACGAAAATTTGACACTCAGGTACATGCTTTACGACAGGATGTTTAACATTCAACAAGAGACATTGTTGTGCAAATAAAGAGGCAATAAAACAAAACATGGTCATTTAATATGCATCATTATACAATAATATATATGCTTACATGTTAACAAAATACATCTTCAATTCTTTGCGAGATAGATTAGTAGCGTTCACATGATTATTTAGAATTTTCGGCAAATTGTGTTTAATGGATTGCAACTTATATTCGGTGCGAAAGCGTGGTACATACCAAGGTTCAGGGTTTCTGACGTGCACAGGTATCTCATGGTGTTGCAAGCTCGCTATGGATGTAAGAAAATCGCTATATTGTTTTTTTGCAAAATAAAATACTTGTAAAACACGGTATTCGTAGTATCGATCTACCCATATGATTTGGTATTTTTGTGACAATGTTTTTGTTGTTGATCGGGGTTCGATATTAGCAATGTGCCGAAGAAGCGCCTTCTGTAATGTAATAATTTTATTTATGTTAGTTCCCGTTGTGGTCGCCCATACTAAACAGCAATAATTAAACTGCGAGGTGAATAATGCGTGATAAATTTGTAGCTTGGCTTTTATCGGCATGAAAGTTCTACAGCGAGATAATACACCGGCAACAGCAGAAAACTTGTTCCGAAGGTTATTAAAATGAGCGTCCCAACTCAAATGACATGAAAATATTACCCCAAGGATTTTATGTTCATTAACTAGTTCTATATTTTGGCCTGAATAAGTGATTGAGCACTCCAACTGAAAAGGTTTATTTCTGGCTCTAAATAGAATGGCTTTGGTTTTGGTGGGGTTAATTCTAATCACATTTAAAAGTGACCAATCAGATAGTTTCACTAGGAATGCATTACATCTGATAATTAGTTGGTTTGCGTCCTTTCCATTAAAGAGTATGGTGCTATCATCCGCATATATAAAGAAATCAACTGTAGGATCTATATTTACTAAGTCATTAATATACAGATTAAATAATAGGGGGCCCAAAACACTCCCTTGCGGCACTCCGTTTTTAAGTGTTACGAAAGAAGAGAGGATGTTGTCGATACATACACACTGAGTTCTGTTTGCAAGATATGATTTCATCCATGCCGAGGGCTACAAAAATAGCAGTGTTAGCTGTCCATGATCCACGAAACGCCACTGTCTCATATCAGTTGGAGTTTCCATGTTGAAGAACTGCTGCGAATGTGTTTCCGCATAAGGAAATGGCGGTGATCCAAGTCAGCACTATGACAAGGCAAAGGGTATGAAAGAAGGAAAACAGATTCGCACGAGAGAAGAAATAAACGACCCGAGTCCTGCGCTTCCCTTTTGCCTCTTGTTGAATAACTTCAAACAGAAAGGCCTCAAGAGCGATTTTTTTTTTTTGGGGGGGGGGGGGGAGTTAAGCGAGGAAACCACGTCTGCGTACGCGGCCGAGTTAGTTGCAACCAGATGTATCAAAACTAAGGTTGTCAAATATAACTTTTCTCGAATGTGAACCAAATGTGGATATACACTTTTGAATATCGAATTGAATATCAAGACATCAGTGCGCCTTGAGTAATAATATTTTCTTTACCACATAATTGTGTTGGGAGGATGCACAAGAAAAGAAATGGCAGATCCGACGTGCAGCGGGAATCAACGAAATGCGAAGCACGCATCAGGAACATAAAATAGATCTCTATTTTGTTGTCTCCCTATACCGATTTTGGTACATATGAAGTTAACTAAACGGCCGCAAGAGCCCCAAGACTGTGGCATGTAAACCATGCCGCTCATACACGCATGTCATATTATAATGTTATGACCTATCACTTACGTTCGTCATGCACTCGTGTTGTGCCACAGCTATTTCGGTACACATCCCATTAACGAAGTGCGTGGCATGTAAATCATGCCGCTCATAACATGGATGTCATGATTTTCATGATATGACCTGTCATTTATGTTCGTCATGCAGTCATGTTGTGCCATACCAATTTTCGTATGCATGCCTTTAACGAAACGACCATCAGATCACAAAGTCTTAGGCGGATGGATAGATAGATAGATAGATAGATAGATAGATAGATAGATAGATAGATAGATAGATAGATAGATAGATAGATAGATAGATAGATAGATAGCCGAAGTTCGGAAAGAAATGCTTCGAATTTAAAATACATTACTATTGCTAACACACTGCCTTTAACTAGCTCTGAGAGCATCACCGTATTGGTAATGCATCATAATATCAAGCAAGCAAAAGGAAACACTGAAGGCTATTTTGAAGCAGTTCCACATGGTCAGGCCGCTGCAAGACATGCCGATGATGCCTTGGACTGCGAATATGGCAGACCAGCACTTGTCCATCGCCCGTTAAAAGCTTGTAGTGTGCATCATCAAGCTCACCTGTGTGCCACCAGCGTTCCCAGCAAACTGCTGGAGGTGCTTATCGTGATTGCGCATGATTGGTGGCAATAAATCGTAAGTACGGGCATGCTTATCCTCCGTAACGCCTCCGTGCAATACCGATGCTCACCCGTGAGGCATCACCGGTCTCAGCACTTAGCGTAGACGGACAGGTCCGGTCATTTGCGGCAGTATCACTCGTTATCTCAAAACCGATTCTCCAAATATTCAAACATTTGTTGAATACTTCATTTTCGAATTGAATACGAATTTAAAATGTAATGTTCCACGAATATACGAAACATTCGATAATTCGCACAACCCTTATCTAAACCTTTTGGCAATGGGGGCAAACGCTCCCACTGGAAAAACTTGTGCTGCCGTCTGCGCGACGTCGTATGAGGGATAACTTGCATTTCACAAGCGTTGAGGCGTGTTCGAATTTCGTAGGAACTGATATTCAGTGCGTGTGCAGAGGGACAAGGGAGAATGCTGCATACTGCGTTGTCTTACAACGATCTTTATTGCCACACCTAGCATGTGCTTCTATGCAAGAGAGGGCGTAGCTGGAAGAAGGAAATTGTTTAAAAAACAAGAACAAATGAATAAATAAAAGAGCGAGTATGGAGTTCCTACAACAGGCATGTCAGGATAACTATTAAAAACCGAAAGAAAAAGGACCAGGTAACTATCAACATGTGTCAAGAAACATAGCTTCGCTAGGGGCGAAGGCTACGGAGGGTTTCTTGACGCAGGCAGTGGCCAGTTTTCCGGTATACGCCATGCGCAGCGCCTATAGGGGCGCCACTGAAAGCCGCGTAGCGGCGGCTGTTGGAACCGGTGGTGGGTCGCGTAGCAGACTCCTCATTTCACTGCAAGCATCGCGGAAGTGCGCGCGTGCGATTTGCCGCTTGTGCGCGTCCCAGATAATTACTTTTGTGGCGATAGTGTGTGCAAAGGAGCTGCACATTATAATAGTGGACATGTGTCCGATGTCACAGCTGTGTAGGACAACAATGTCACCATACGCGCCAAGTGTTTGCCACAGACAAGCCTCAACAAGCTTCCCTACGAAGTGGAGCTCATCGCACTGCTTTCCTTATAACGTCCCGATCACTAATGCCTGCATGCGTCGACGCGTGAACCAACGTTTTTTTTCTCGACACAGTAGCTTCGTTTACGTGCCATGTGTTTATATAGTAGATTTTGAGGGATCGCTGTCGCACCGGCGCATGGATTTCACGGGTGCGGCCACGCGAAGGGTCAGTGTTGGTAAAACTGAAACCAGCACGATAAACTGGTGAATATATATCTCGGCAGCTTGCGCTAGTGGCGCGAGACTGAGTAACTGCGGAGCTGGTGGCCACCTAGCTTGTCGTAGCAGCTTGGCTACGTATCTTCTAGGTTTTTTTGCAAGCTATTACCAAGTGTTGCAAAATGGCGTTACATACTACGCGATCGTCAAAGTCTTGAATGTGCACAGGTGCCATGTTTTACAGCCAATATGCAACTTGAGACGAGCGCACAGCGAACATTCTGCACCGGTGATCGTATTCCAGTGCCATCAATAGGTAGAATGCAGCCGATTTCGTGCAGCACACGTGTGATTCCACGGCGCTTTTGTAAAGGAGCCGTCACCTGCCCCACATTCTCTGACATTGCGCTTCGCGCCATTCGTTTTTCAAGCGAGCCTAGGCATCGCGTCTTATCAATACTAACAACCTCATGTGCATTGTAGCGTCTACAATGCAGGCGAGGCGACCAAGTGTAAACGTAGTAGCGGTCGCTGAAGACGTAGCGACATAAATGGAGAAATAAAAATTGGCAGATCCCATGTGCAGTGGGAATCAAGGAAATGCGAAGCACGCATCAGGAACGTAAAATGGATTTGCACTGTTGTCTCGCTATACCGTGTATGGTACATATGAAGTTAACGAAACGGCCGCAAGAGCACCATGACTGTGGCATGTAAACCATGCCGCTCATATACCCATGTCATGATTGTAAAGTTATGAACTGTCATTTACGTTCGTCATGCAGTCGTGTTGTGCCACAGCAATTTTGGAACGAAACGAGTGGCATGTAGATCATGCCGCTCATGACATGCATGTCACGATTTTTATGTTATGACCTGTCATATATTATCGTCACCCAGTCATGTTGTGCCAAACCAATGTTCATATACATCCCATTAATGAAATGACCATGAGAGCACCAGACCGTGGCATGTAAATCATGCCGCTCATGACATGCATGTCATGCTTTTTATGTTATGACCTGCCATTTCTGTTCGTCAGGCAGTCATGTTGTGCCATACCGATTTTCGCATACATCCCATTAGCAAAACGGACAGGAGAGCACTAAGACCGTGGCATGTAAATCATGCCGCTCATGACTTGCATATCATGATTTTCATGTAATGACCTGCCATTTATGTTCGTCAGGTCCGTCAGGCAGTCATGTTGTGCCATACTAAATTTCGTATACATCCCATTAGCGAAACGGCCAGGAGAGCACCAAGACCGTGGCATGTAAATCATGCCGCTCATGACATGCATGTCATGATTTTCATGTTATGACCTGTCATTTATGTTCGTCATGTAGTCATGTTGTGGCACACCAGTTTTCGCATACATCCCATTAGCGAAACGGCCAGGAGAGCACCAAGACCGTGGCATGTAAATCATGCCGCTCATGACATGCGTGTCATGATTTTCATGTTATGACTGTCATTTATGTTAGCAATGTAGTCATGTTGTGGCATGCCAATTTTCGTAAACATCCCATTATCGAAACGGCCAGGAGAGCACAAAATCGTAGGCGGCTAGATAGATAGATAGATAGATAGATAGATAGATAGATAGATAGATAGATAGATAGATAGATAGATAGATAGATAGATAGATAATACGCTCAAACTCGCCGAAGTTCGCTAAGAAATGCTTCGCATTTAAAACACGATAATCGTTCTAACACTGCTGTTAACAAGAAAAGAGAAATAGCGGGCGCGAAAGAAGACGAAGTAGGATCGCGAGCGCGTGGCACGTGATGTTCTCGGTTTTTCTCTTTAGAAAAAAAAAGCGGCATCGTAGGGTCTCGCTTATCGGCGCTCTTCAGGCGTATTGTCTTCCGCCACACTTCGAAGCCTGGTTTATTCTTCATCGAAGTCCTCGGACTTTACACTCCTGTAAACAAAGCGCGATTGCTTGCCTTCTGCGTCGTACAGCCGCAATCCACCGCCGCCGTCGCTCTCGCTCATGAAATAGCACCGGAAATCTGTATAAGTGCGTTCGTGGCGATTTCTTGTGTGTGTTTGAGCAGCCGACAACGCAGCAGTTGTTTTTCGGCATCTCTGAAGCCCGAGAGAGTCGTTAAATCACGATGAAAACACATCCATCCGCGCACTCGCGTACACGCTCGCGGGAACACTGCTCGCTCGGACCCACCAACGCTTCCGAGCCGTGGCGGCAGATGGCGTCGTCGGCTTTTTGTGCATCGCCTATAGTCAGCTTCTATAAGCTGTGAATATTTCTCGCCAGAACATGCGCACTAGTGAATGGACCACTTGCATAAGTACGACTGCGCATGCGCCAGAGCCGGCGTCGTCTGCTTGGTTGGAAAACAAACGGGCTGCGAGCGCGACGTGCTTCACACCTCGAGGGTTCGCGTGCCTCATATGCCTGGAAATGCGTAGTTTTCGCCTGCAGCAACTATTTCGATAGAAAGAGAAAGTAGTAATTTATCCGAAATTCCTCCCGCGATTGTTGCTTCAAAGAGAAAAGGGCGTGGATGGCAGCGGTGAACCGAGGCATGCGATGGTATCCAACCGCGTTGTATGATCTGTGGCGCGCACTTTGTCACCGGAAAACACGATGCAACCTTCAGTGTTCATTTTCTTTTTGTAACGATCGACTGCGCATGAAAATCTGACTGGATTTGCAAACGAGCTACGAGCCGTCCGCAGTTGTGATAGACAGCTCACGACACCAATACTGGACTCTCAAACCAGAACGTATACATCTGCATAATGATAAAATTTTTTTTAAATGTTGGGTATTCCGTGACCATAACCACGATGTGATTTTAAGCCAGGTCGCAAACCGGGAAATTCGACCCAGATTAATTTCGACGCGGACGTTCTTCATATCGTATCAAGTGCACGGACATTTTGGCGTTTCTCGCCCATCAAAATGCACATCGCCCGTCGGGCATCGATGTTAACAGCACAATGAATTACCTGCTAAGCTTGTGCGTGGTTCCGTGTACATTTTCAAGTTATGTTATCACACATTTGTGATGAGCAGTGTCGTCACTTTCGTGAATCATGTCACCAGCTGATGCCTGACTTGAAGAACGCCAGGCGCTTATAAAGCCACAAATATAGGACTACTGTGTTTCTGCTAAGTTTAACGTTCTTAACCTTATTTTCCAAAACCTAGGCGCGGTGCGCCCTGCAAACGAACTAAATGCCGGTGTGAGGAGAGCGTCGTGCACTAGCTCGCGTTCCGGCACCTCGAGAAGGCAGTCGTACGATCCGTTTGCGAAAAACTGCAAGGGAATGAGGACTTCTGGTGACATTTAGGGAAAGGTAATATCATTCCAATTAAGGAAAAAAATAGAGACGTCCACAAAACGTGACAAAAGCTCGTAATGCGTGGTGCCGCCGTACGGAAGCAAGGCTGGAGCAAGGTTTGTTTTCCAACCTGGCGTCGCTTCCAGTTTTTCGCGCTAGGTGGCACTCCGACTTTTGCAAGTGGTCCATTCAGGCACGCACCCGCGGTCCATGCAATAAATACACAAGTGCTTTTTTTTTATGGACACCATTCTGATGCTGATATAGGCGCTCATTTAGGCACCTACCAGTCTGTCCAATATATTTGGCACTACACAACAGGAGCATCTGGTAGACTACACTTAAGGCACAAGGCAGACAGGAATCTCTTTACTGTTCAGTGCAGAGACCTTTGTGCAGTGCCGTGTCGTTGACACGCTTGCAAAGTCTCGCCAGCTTCTCCGGAAAATACTACCGTGACGCGCCACGCTGTCCGATTTTCTTCAGGCCACGTGACAAATCGTGAATGTACGGGATCACAGCCAGTGGGTGCCTAACAGCAGAATCGCCACGTCGCGACGCAACATCGCCACGTTTTGCGCACTTGAGCAACTGTTCAACCAGAGCTGAGATAGTGGACAAGAAAAGAAGTATCCCGCACAGGAAATGCTGTCATGTTGAATCAGAAGCCAAACAAGGACGACGGCAAAGGAAGGAAAAGTGACCGCGTTAGAAATGGTGCCGAAGAGACGCTACGCGTTAAGCCAACAATAGTGAAAGGCCGCAACAGATGGCGCGAGAACAGGGCGAACGCGGGAAATTCGATCTGAATTCCTCAAAGCCTCCATTGCTTCCATCATTGGAGGAATGAAAAGGAAGGGTAACAGCATGAGGGATGGGAGGGGGGAGAAGAGAGCGCGTTACGTATGAGGGGCGGCAGAGGACTATCGTGTTTCGACGTCGTTTGCGGCGAAGCAAGCAGATATGCGGCCATTTTTACGTACTGCTTGTAGCAGGCGAGTGACACGTTATGACTATAGAGGTGTCACCCTTCGGGCTTAGCTTTAAGACGTCTTAGAGTGTATTGAACGTCTCTCAAAGACACAAACCTCGAGGAATTTTTCAAGAATATTTTGCGCGAAGGAAGATGTTGTGACCTCAACATCTGCCTTTCCCACTCTTCCTCAACTCTATGGGGCCGCAGGAGGGGCACAGCCCATTGCGTTACGTCCCTGGGCTTCAATGTCGTAACACAATGGCTGACTGGGCGCCGCGCAACCAAGTTCGACGCGCTGCGGGGTGCCGACATGACAACACCGCCCACCTTATCTCGGCATATTCCGGTCCTCTGGCCAGTCGCTTGTTTCCCTTCGTCACACGAATTCGGCCCGGAGGCGCGTACGCCTACTTCCTCAGATGGCAGCTTGTCCTCTTTCGCATTTACGTCAGTGTCAGGAAAACAGCGCGATCGCCGTAGTTACTTAACGATTGATTAGCGACTATAGGGGACTGACATCGCACGACCTACTAAGACGCACGACCTAACAGTATTCCATGACCTGCTGGGATTGCACAACCCACTAGGATTCAAGCTGAAAACCTGCCAGATGTCAAACCTTGACCTACTGAGACGCGTACCCCGAACAATGACAGCTCTCGAACCCAAGGCGTTGCTCTGTTTAAGGTGACGTAATGTGGACTTAGACTTACTAAGGGAGAGAGAGAGAGAGAAAAAAAAAGGCATTTAATGATTATCCCAGTGTTGCTAGCCTGGTTTCAAACATAGCGTGCTACTCCACGTGTTTCGCGATGATGACAACGATCAGATGTTATCAGATGTTATATATATATATATATATATATATATATATATATATATATATATATATATATATATGACGTAGTATTTCATATCGTTTCATTAACGCTTGTATGCTTAATTGTCTCACAAACGGTAGCAGCAAAGCTCTCGTGCTACGTACTGGGCAGGCGCTATCTTGCCACGGGCCGAGAAGGGGCCGCAGCTCGAAGTTCGAGCCGTGTTACGGCTAGATTTTTGTTTTTGTTAGTTAGTGGTACATTTTTCTGGCGCAAGGGCCAGTTTTGTTTTTGTGGTTTATGGCAAATTAAAGTGCGTTAAGATATACCAGGGTAGACTGAAATTGAGATAACCAAATGTGGATCGAAGTGGGTTAAGGCAGGATAAGATGGGTTAAGGGGCATTAAGGTGCCGATTAAGTTTAATTCGTCTTAATCTGCTTTAGCACTCTTAAAGCTCGCGAATGCATCATAATCCGCCTTGATGCATTGTAGTCCACCTAAGTCCGCTTCAATTATGCCTACTTTAAGCAATCGCACCACACCTTATCCGCCTTAATTCACTTTAGTGCACCTCATTCCCTCTAACCCATCTTAATCCGCCCTAATTCACCCTAATTATATCCATAATAATCCACCTTAATCCAAGCAAGTTCTTGGGTTTCACTCTCAGGAGTTTGCGCGTTGGGGTGCCATAGAATATTTAAACTGTCTGCAATTTACTAACCAATAAGTAGGTAAGTTTGTAGCCACTATGCATTTTTTATAGAGGGCTGAGATGCTTTGTGTCGCTTATGCCTTTCCTTATGTCACGTGATATATTTATTTTGTACAGAGCCGTTAGTGTTGACGCAGAGTTCGTTCAAGGACACCTTCCAATTGAGACACATAAGTTTTCCGCCTTAGGAAGTGCATTTTTATATATTTTCAGCAAATACATTGCCTAGGCGTTCACGACGCAAGGAAACCTCAGCGTATGTCACAAGTTCGCTTTCGGAGGAAAAGGATCAGTATGGAGGGCCCGCATGGGCGTGGAGCGGCCTGCAGCGAACGGCTTTATGTTCGTCAGCTGTCGCCCAATAGCAGCAATCTCCTGCATGATGCAATAAAGCGGCTTAGAAGAGAGCGAGGTGTAGCCCTTGTTTGAAAAGAGGGCTCCCTATGTGGTCACTTCGTGCGCTGCTTGCGAATGCTATACGTGTCGCCCACGGCACGGTGTTTGGTGGAGGTGTTCATTGCGTGTGCAGTTTACGCCATGCGCAGAATGTGTTTTGTCACCAAGCCCGCGGGCGTGGTTCAAGACACCATAGGTTGCTTTTCTTCAATCATTTTTGCTCTTGCAGTTCACGGGAGCTGACGACATCTACTGCAAGTACTCTTTCGTACACGGAGCGGACTGGGTTGTCGCAGCGGTAAGACTGTTGCTGCCGGATTTGTTACGCCAGATCACGAAAATAAATAGTAACGAAAAAGCAGTAACAGCTGCTATAAAACCTTCTTGCAGGCTAGCTCATGCCGATCGGGTATTGTACTGCGCGAGTAGAAAGGAAGCAAGGAAGACAGGAAAGAGACTTCCAGTTTCTCGGGTTGTCTACCGCATTCCTTTAACATGTGGGAACGTTTACATAGCGCAAGCGGGGAGGTGCGTTAATGTACGAATGCAGGAACACAGTGCGGCAGTAAGAGGCAAGAGCGGCGGGCATCTGGACTTACACTGCAGAACATGTGGTTGCGAAGCGCAATTCAAAAGAGTGGCAGTTTTGGCCAAATCAAAAGAGAAGACTGAAAGGGAAATCATGGAGGCTTTCTTCATAACACAGTGTAAGGACAAGTCTGTTAGCACACCTTCCATCACAGTCTCATCCAGGGAAGTTGAATTCCTTGAAGTACATGTTTAAAGGAGTACTGACACGAATTTTCGACATTCTCGTATTGTTGCTGTAAACGAAAGCACGGGCGTGGAGAACCACCAAAACAGTGTCATGGTGCCCCGCAATGCAATGAATATATTTTTAATACGGCTCCCTTAAAAGCTGACTTTCGGTTTCGATTTCGAGGGGGCGGTTTCCTAGTGACGTATCAACATAGTCGGACGACGTGTGAGTCACGTAGGGACAGAAATTCTTCATAGCGTCGCTGCAACTCTGTCGTCTTTGGTCAGTTACACCTGAGGCACGCAAACAACGGCAATTTCACGGTCGTCCAGTGACTCTGACAGCGATTTCGGCGATTTTTAAGAGCCCGTGTTCATACGTCATCGTAGTGTCCATTGCAATGGGGCTGGCTTGCTGTGCTGGGCGACGAAAACTTTAAAGCCAAATTAAAATATTTTGTACGTGTTTCCTGGCTTCCGTGTGTGGAATGCGTTAACAATACATGGCTAGGAAACGAAAAATGTATATTTTGCGCCGCCGCAAAATCGTGTCAGTACTCCTTTAACTCGTTAGTTTTATCTTCTGTTTGACAGCTGTCCTTCGTTGTTCATCCTTGTTTTACAGTAGCCAATCTTTGTTGCGCAGTAAAAGTTTCGGTGTTCGTTCTTTTTTACTTCACTTGAGGTTTTACGCCCCTTTTCACGATTTTCTCTTTCATTGCTGTTATTCATAGTTCGCTTCAGTTCTTCGCAGTGTTTTAGTTTCTTGATGGTATATTATTGTTGTCGTTTTATAGGCCTCGAGCCATTCCTTACCTTTGTTGCCGTTGTATACCTTTATTTTCACGATCATTTCTCTAGTTCCCACAATGTGATGTTTTAGATTCTTTTTGGTGCGCCACCTTTTAGCTATGATAGATAGAAGTCGATCGACTTTGGTCGCACCTTGTCGAACAAACTCTTTTATCTTCGTGGTTTTCGTACTAGTAGAAGAGGCCTGTGTCAAGATAGTCACAGTATGACGGTTCTTTTTGGTATACACGAGTTTGTTCTATCGTTTTGTTTCGTCATGTCGGCATTTGAGAATGACGCTGCTAATGAGATGTTGCGCACTTGCCTGGTTAGGCGATGTGTAGGCCTATATATAGGCTTCTCGGTTTCATGAAATAAACAGTTGAAAGTCTGCGCTCTTTCCTGCCTTCCTTGCTTCCTCTCTACTCGCGCAGTACAATACCCGATCAGTAATACCTGAATAAAGAAGATGCTGTATGCCATGCAAGAAGTAATAAACCGCGCAGAGCCTCCCAGAAAGCAGGTTTCTTCCTAAGAGAGCGGAGACGGTTCGCTCACGTGCTCACATACATGTGCCGCAGTGTTGTGCAAGGAACCTGTCCCTGAAAATCATCATGAGCTATCAACAAGCGCAGCCCCTGCAACATTTCACAGTTTCATAAGTTCTGACTTGCACGTTTCCTCTTTCCAGCAATGCTTGCACCATGGTTCTGTCTATGATCACAGAAAAACAGCAGCCATCAACGAGTAAAGCACGTTGACTTTTTATGAGCTTATATTGCAAATTTTCAGGTTTAAAGGGCCCATGACACCAAAATTTCAAACCCGATATGTTTGTGTTGTTTGGTTGTCGAACATCTGAAGGCACTTGTGGCCAAGTATTAACGGCGAACGTTGTCGTTAAGATATTTTAATATGTATTTAAAGTGACCAGAAATGCTCATCTGGGTTTGCGGCACCTCGCGACATCGTCACTAGTATGACGTAGTTTGTGGGCCATCTGTGACGTTTCACTTTTGTAAGTTGATATCGTGACGTCACAGAGAGACACGGGCGCGCCGCGCTATGGCCTCCGAGCGTGGCCTCCAAGATCGGCTCTCGCAGCCGATCGCGGAGGCCACGCCAAAAGCCGTATTTTTCTGCTTCCTCTCCGTGTTGGTCCCTCAAGCGTACATTGTACACACGCTATGATGCAAAGCGAGTGTGGCGAGCTGGTCTGGCGCTCGCGCTCTCCGCAACGTCACCGAATCTTGAGCTCAAGTGATCAGTGCATGCGCTCACTTCCGACAGCCGCCGCGCTAGCCCCGCGACGCTAGTTTCTTGCAGTTTTTGGCGCGCGTTTCGAAGCTTCACTAAAACTGAACAAAATTAACGATGCTCTGACTAATTAGACTTCACGCTGGAGAATTTGCCACTCCATGCCATGATTACAAGACACTGTTCTACTCATTAGAACATAAAAGTATCCAACAAAAAAATAGCTGTCATGGGCCCTTTAAAGTGTTGAAAGTAATAGCGTCAGCTGATGCTGTTTTAATTAGGCACTACGTTTCGCCATCGCCACTCGTCTAGATGAAGAGGAGCAGGTGAGGGAGAGGATATATATATATATATATATATATATATATATATATATATATATATATATATATATATATATATGAGCGAATGAAAATCGATGGATCCGGTGAAATATGTGTTTGAGGAAGAGGGTGACAAACGTTCGAAACACAAATTCTTTACTAACGTTTCGGCAGGTTGGCCTGCCGAAACGTTAGTAAAGAATTTGTGTTTCGAACGTTTGTCACCCTCTTCCTCAAACATATATATATATATATATATATATATATATATATATATATATATATATATATATATATATAATATATATATATATATTCTTCTATAGTGAGTGCTTTCAGCAATACTCTTTCTGAATCTCTTTCATATCCTAAAATGGACGCAAAAAAAAGGGCGCTACACGAGAGGAAGAAAGACACAAACAAGCGCTTGTCTGTGTCTTTCTGCCTCTTGTGATGCGCCCTCTTTTGCGCTGTTTTAAAATATGAATGTTAACGAAGTCGTTGCACTGAATCTCTCTCTGAACCTCCGAGTCTCTTTCTGAAGGCTGAAGGGTGTTTCGCTTACACCATGCAGATTTTTAACACGAAAGTGTTTCATGCCGCGATCCACCAAGACTCCACTGACGTACTTACGTCACGGGAATACATTCCTGAAAAAAAAAATGACAGTGGTCAACTCTCATATCTAGGAAGACGGAGCGTCGTGCTCGTTACTGCACGGGCGACATCTATATACAGTTTGAAATGGGCCACATCTGAGCATGCACAGCGCCGCTGACGCGCCTGCCTTGCATTTTCGATCCTACAGTTTTCACCGCGGGTTTGGCCGCCGGAAGCGCTGTCAACAGCTTAGAGAAAAAAAAGAAAAAGAAGGAAAAGAAGAAGCGAGCAGTTGTCGGCTCCTGATGCAAGCTGTGCTGCATTCTAATTCTCCATTCGTGGTTACATTGTCCAAACAATAGATTTGCGCCCACTTATAAACTGTATAAAGATTCCTTTTTTTTGTTCTTTGCTTTTTTTTTTGCGTCAGGCTGCTCGGGAGCTGGCGCTTGGCCGCTATAGAATTTCGCACACGTAACTATGTGTAGAGTGCTCCAAGCATTTTATAAGGAAGGTGGGTTTGCTGGTGCTGCCCGTCGTCGGCCAGATAGACCTACAAGCCACGAAGGACCGACTGATCGTCGTATGCATGGGCAATCCTAAATACATTTAGTCGAAGTCAAAGCATCGACGGTGAGTTCCGATTGATACATATACATATATAGGTTTATGAAATTCAATGACAACACACAGCAATAAACGCAAAGGGCTATGAAAAATTCACAGAGCGATGCGCAACATGCGTTACGCGGCGCATTGTCGGTATATGATATGAAGCCGCGCACCGAGAATAAGTGCGCAGTATAAAACGTGCCGGTTCATGTGATTGCCCTCTTTATTTATTTTTGCTTTTCGGCGCTACACGGTTAACAGCGCTTCTGCCGGCCAAAGCAGTTGTCGCGGCAGCTGAGATAAACGAGGGCTAAAACTGCAAGGCAAGTCCGTCATTGACGCTGCGCATGCTCTGATGTGACCCGTTTTCAGCTGTAGTTGTCGCTCGTGCAGTTCCAAGCACGACGTTCCGTCGTTCTGGACGTGAGAGTTGACCACTGTACGTAACCATTTTGCTATGAAAAGCTGCATAGAAAAATTACCACCAACACGCGAATTCGAAATCGCTATCGACGCAGTTGAGTGAGATGCTGTGTCACTCAAGCGCCATGACATACTGGTGTGTTGCAACGTGACCTTTTGTTGTATCTGTTTAGTTTTCAGCTTCTGTTAGGGAAGTGTGCAATGCTGACCACGCGCCGGGGCGGCTTCAGCGCATTTTGCTCGCTGGCAATAGTCTTTTGTTTTCTATTATGACGCGATGTCAGTTGAGAGTAGCGCATTCTCCGGACGGGTCTTTCTTGTGTTGTACGCTTGTTTGGCGTTTCCTCGGAGGAGGCTATGCCTGTAAGCTTTTTAGTGTATCCCATCAGCAATGCTTAGGTGCAACACTGAAACGTACAGTTCTATACGACAACAGCAATCTAATTTTATCAACTGCTGCTTCCGCAGAAAAGCTGCTCTTCTGTGTAGCTCACCCACCTGCAATATAGGTTTCCCATTACACTTCACGTTCGCCATGAATAACTTCGCAAGTAGCCTGACTGACGTCTAAACAATGTCATCAATTGCATGTGTTGTTATCTCTTATACACAAATTCACTTTCAACCTTAAACTTCCTCTTGCCCCGCCACGGTGGTCTAGTGGCTACGGTACTCGGCTGTTGATCCGAGGGTCGCGGGATCGAATCCCGGCCGCGGCGGCTGCATTTCGATGGAGGCGAAATGTTGAGGCCCGTGTACTGTGCGATGTCAGTGCACGTTAAAGAACCCCAGGTGGTCGAAATTTCCGGAGACATCCACTACGGCGTCTCTCATAATCAGAGCTGGTTTTGGGACGTTAAACCCCACAAATCAATCAATTAAACTTCCTCATACAACAGTGCTGGCAAGTTTCACATCGTTAAACGAGCGCTTGACATTTATTGTTGCACAACGAGTCCCTATTACAAGCAAACTAAATGTTGTGATGTATAAAAACAGAGAGCTCGCCGTGCCGAAGACGCTCGCGCTGGAGGAGCGCAGGGCAAGAGAAGCAGAGAAAGACGAAGAGCAGAATAGAACAGCCGGCCTGTAGCTAAGGCGCTGTGTCTACGTCTCTTCCTTTATTACAATGGCGCAGCCGACAGGATACAGACGCTGAGGGCGTCCTCGCGGGTCATCGGCGCAGCAGGTGCTCCAGTCCAGGGACGCCGTCCACCATTACGCGGCCATGGACCCCGCAACCCTTCTGCCGCCGGAAGCACCTATCGGAACCACGCCCACGCAGGGCCTCCTGTTACCACGGAATGGCGCTCACGCTTCCTGTGGTAACACCCCCTCGCCTCGACCTACTTCGGCACATGAGCCACACAGGGACGCTGTCCAAGCGTCCTCGGACATGGACACCGCCGTCGGGAGGACAGAGCCCGCCGTATTTTCCGCGGCCGCCGACCCTGCTTACCCGAATGCCTCGGTCGGTCAACTCACCGACGTCATGCGGGCCATGTCGTTGTTCTTCGAGCAACTTAATGTCTTCGGCATGGTAACTCCCGGTGCGGCATCACCATCGCCGAGTGCATGTATGATCCCGGAGTTCCATGCTTTTGAGGACGACGCGATCCTCTGGATCGATAACCTCAACTATTTCGGCGCTCGCTATGGCTGGTCAGACCAGCAAAAATTGCAGGTGGCCCTCAGCCACCTTGGAGAACGTGCCGTGGCCTGGCATCGCTACCAAGGCGTGTGGCAGAGGTCCTGGCCGGAATGGACCTCGAAGTTCTTAGCTGCTTTCGGCCCGCTTCCCCGTGCCTGCGGCCGTGCCATCTTTCGAACTTGGACGAGGCTCGCGAGGAACACCGCGATGACGGCGGAGGTGCGCCCGGCAGCCCCTCGACGGAGTCCATCGCTGACTGCCATGGTACAGACGCCAACAGCCAGTCTTGTACTCCTGTGTGCGTCTCGAGTTCTGCATTGGTGACTGGCGCTGGAGCAATATTGCCAACAAGGCAGAGCACTTTCAATCTAACGCAACCGGAGATGCCGTCGCCGAGCCTACCAGTGTTTGAGCACATGGACGCGCCGGCTCTTGTAGGGCTGCATGCTCCGCGGCTTCAGGCACCATCACTGTCCATCGACACCGAGAGCCACACTGACACCTGGCTACTTCAAGCACAAGGTACTCACGGGCAAAACCTCGGCGCTGAGGAGATCATTATTGTCAATGACTTGTCCGTACAGAATATCCTTCCTGCCGACGCCGCGCTGACCAACACGGCGATTCTAGTAGACGTGCCAGTGCAGCCAAAACCTCTCGATTACTCCAACCCAGACTTTAGTTCTTCTGACTTCCTCTTTCTCTGCTTCTCTAGCCCCGCTTTGCAAGCGCGAGCGTCCGAGCCCCATTGCAGCTTTTCTCCATTACACTCGGCCACGACTGCGAGAGTCGGTAACGGTGGAAACTGCGTCTGGCGGGCGGCACTGACTATGCCGATGTGGTCGATCTCGGCTCCTCAACGACTTCTCGTGTCGATGTGTCACTCGAGTCTCTGGTGGGCGAAACTGGCTACAGCGTCGCGGCCGCTGTTGCACGCATTGAGAGCACGGTCTGCAAAATATGTCCGGCGGCCGGCACTGGCTGTGCCTCGTTGGTCGATCCTGTGTCCGCGGCGACTTCGAGCGCAATTTCGTCGGTGACGGACCAGGAAGACGAAAATGGCTGTGTCGTGGTGGTAGCGGGCCTCGATGGCAAACGTTTCGCTGCAGCTTGCGGCCGGGAGGATTTGAGCCCTGTACGACCATCTGTCGGACTTGAAGGTTACACTGACCCGGATCATTTGCCTTGCCTTGAGTTTCTCTCGGTCGTCTCGGGATTGGGAGTCTGTCAGTGATATTGACTGCACGACCAGAATCGGAGGCGTTACTCATCCAAGGCAGCTGCTCTGTCCAATCTTTGAACGTGGCCAGTGCAGTCATCGAACATTGGTTCGAATTTTTACGGCAACTACCAGCGCATTGGGATCCTTTTCTAGGAATCTGCGGTGAGTGGCCAGAACCAACGGACCTGGACGATAACCTTCTCGAAGGAGTGGCGTTCAAGTCCCGGGGTGTGTTTGTGACGTTCAAACCAGGGGTGGACTTCGGCTGTAGTGTCGGGTCTTTGATAAAAGTGGCCTCATCCGCGGTATAGATGCCACTTTCCGGAGGAACACCGCAAGGCGAATCGAGAACTTCCGCACATTCGGCCAATGACTGCCTTAACGGCCGGGGACGTGACGGCGAGTTGTTTTGGCACGTTTCCTGGATGGCATCACTGTGCGGGTCAGAGGCAGGTTCCCTGGCAAAGAACAACGCGTCGTGGTGTGCACGGGTTTCAGTGGGCGCAATGGAAGTCGTTATGGATGGCTGGTACTCGGCATCTGACTCGCATGTCAGCTGGGCAGAATCACTGGAGTCAACGCTGGAGTCAACGTGGTCCGAGTGATGTGGTTGAAATTCGGTCCCTTCTGTTGAAATCTGTGTAGACAAACACAGCTTGAGACCGATCATCATGTCAGGGCAGGCCGTGATGCTCTCTGCCGATGAGCTGCAGTTCGAAGCTGCAGCCTCGAGGCAGCGCTCCTCCTGAGCTGCTTCCTCGGAAGTGTACCGGTCGGATTCGCTGGTGACAGGGTTATGGAGGCGAATCCGTCCGAAAACGGCGATCAGCCTGGCGCTCCATTCCTGCCAGGAGTGTTGGCTGACGCCCTCGTACCGGTGCCATGCTGCGACCGCACCACCAATGTTGTTGATGGCCACGAGCAGTTTGTACTGGTCCGGCCAGGCATACCGGGTACCGAGTACGTTCACGTCTTCGATCCAGTGATCAGCATCATCTTGGAATCCTCGGAACGTCGGTATTTTCCAAGCGGCCGGTGGAAGCAACGGAGCAGGAGAGGACGCCATGGAGGAGGGTGTTTCTAAGAATACGCTGATCACTCGCAAGAGCTCCACGGCACTTTCGGGGGAGCCGCTAAGTGTTCCGCCGGATAGCGCAGGGTCCGCGTTAATTAACGTGGTGAGCGTGTCACGCAGTTGCGCCATGGAACTCACGTGCTCTGCTGCGTTGCCGGGTGAGCCGCCTAGAGCACCAGGCGTGGTGTCCGGAGACAATACGGTGGCCCCGGTGATCCCGCTGGCGGCATCCGCGGCGAAGCGAGGGTGCGCAGCAGATTCGTGGACGTGGTGGACTGGTCCGATACCGGACCAGTGCAGGGCGCCGTCCTCAGATGGTGCACCCGTGGCTTGGGACGGCGGTCTCCCGGCGGGCACCATCAGCAGTGAGGCTTGTCCGGCATATTCCTCAGCAGTAATCGTAGGCGGCGACACTCTGGAGGAAATGCCAAGTCGAGTTCACAGCTGCGTTCCGCTGCTGATTTGCGGCTGGGTCGTGGACGGAGACGGCTCCGTGTTGGTCGGCTGCGCCATTGTAATAAAGAACGAGACAGACACAGCGCCTTTGCAGCAGGCCGGCTGTTCTATTCTGCTCTTCGTCTTTCTCTGCTTCTCTTGCCCTGCGCTCCTCCAGCGCGAGCGTCTTCGGCACGGCGAGCTCTCTGTTTTTATACATCACACTCGGCTCAGCTCATACAATGCTCAGGAGATTAAACGGGACACTCGGAGCTCACGGCTGCCGACGATTTCTGCCTCGGCGCTTTGTGCTTGGGACTCCGGGCTTATTCTTTGCAGTGCTCAGTGTAAAGGAGATTCATTATGAAGCATTATTATTCAGTTTGGCCCCTCTGGTCACTCAGCATGCTCCAGAAACACAAAATGTGACGACCGTCACGCGGTACAGGTATCTCGCTTCAATCGCTGAGCACTGTACTACATCAGCAGTCAGACGCCCCACAACGGTGATCTAGTGGCGATGGCACTCGGCTGCTGATCCGAAGGTGGCGTGATCAAATACTGCCGTCGGCGGCTGCATTTCGGTGAAGGCGAAAATGTCAGGGGCCCGTGTACTGTGCGATGACAGTGCACGTTAAAAGAAGCCCAGGTGGCCAACATTTCAGGAGCCTCCAAGACGCTGTGTCTCATTGTGGTATCGGGACATAAAACTACATGGAATCAATCAGTCAACAGTCGAACGCGATTATCCTTTGACAATCGCATTGTCAACTTTCACTTCTGGAAGTGATCCAAAGGAGGTTTCCCACAATATAATACTGGTGACGGGGTACATGGTATATGTTGTAGTTGTTGTTGCCTCTATGTGTCGCCAAAGAAATGGCTGTGCTTCTTTTTCTTTTTACAGACAAATGTCACTCCCTAACAGCGCAGATGTTACACGCTAGCTTCTAGCGGGTTGCCGCACGTAGACCAAGAACTGTGTGCGCATCTCGAAGCATGTGAGGAGCCGAAACATGTACTATCGTCAGCAATATGAAAGGGAACACAGGAACGCGTGGCAAACAGCCTTGAAACCCAGGAATCGGTGACACGTGGCTGCAGCCGTCGGAAACATAGTGGAGAAAGGGAAGCCGTCCTGACAACTGTTGGCACTCCTGCCGTGCGTTTGTTTGTAGAAAGTGCAGGATTTGGCATTGCCCCAAGCGCTTGTGTGAAGGAAAAAAAAAGAATGAAAGGAAAGAAAACGAACTGCTGCGCGTTACTGCATGCGACAATTGCAGCGTCTTATCGAATAACGCATGATACCGTGTTATCGGTGAAACGCCAGCGTGGTGGGAGTGTCAATCTTTAGTGGAAGAGCGCCCTCCTTTCCACTTGGTTTTTCACAGCGCCATCCGCGTATCCCTCCTAGTCTGTTTCGAGGCTGTTTGCCATGCGTTCCTGTGTTCCCTTTCATATTGCTCACGATAGTACATCTCACTTCTCATAATTAGAAGAAGGCGGCGAGCAGGCATGATGTGTCAGTTGTTTTTCGAGACCATGCGCAAGCCGGCCTGGCACTGCCCGAAAATATCCTCTGATCAGAACAAACCTGGGGAGACAGGCAAAACGCATGAGCTGCCATTATGTAACTTGCGCGGCTGGCGGTACGAACTCGCGCTTTCGTGTAGAAAATCTCTGCTAGTACAAACCGGAAGGTGCGCCAAGGCTCGTACAATCGAACGTGAATTGTTGATTATCAGTAAAGGGAATGCGCATCCGTTCGTCGGGCACTTGACGTGTGTTCTGAACATTCGAAAGTATCTCCAAGGTATTAAGATTTCGGACAAAAGCCATGATAACAACGCCCGTTAACTGATAGAAGCTTTTCATATCTCGTTAAGAGGGGCCTTTGTATAAGCCGAACGTCAATTTCCTTAATGGACTGTGAAATGATATTGGCGGCCTGTTGTAATCTGCAAGGCGTGACAATGTGGTTGCTGTTGTTACAACGTGAGTGAATGTGCATATATACTGACAGCTACGAAGAATAGTGAGTTGAAAGTGTTCGCTCGTCCAGGTCTTCCGTGTCCTAATTGTCTAGTCTGCGCGCAACCATTTTCTTTTGCGTTCCGCCTCTACAGCTCCCCTAGTCATCCATCTTGATTGATTTGATTTGTGGGGTTTAACGTCCCAAAACCAGCTCTGATTATGAGACACGCCGTAGTGGACGTCTCCGGAAATTTCGACCACCTGGTGTTCTTTAGCGTGCACTGACATCGCACAGCACACGGGCCTCAACATTTCGCCTCCATCGAGATGCAGCCGCCGCGGCCGGGATTCGATCCCGCGACCCTCGGATCTGCATTCTGCAGCC
The DNA here is from genome assembly GCA_013339685.2 of Hyalomma asiaticum. Lineage (NCBI taxonomy): Eukaryota > Metazoa > Arthropoda > Arachnida > Ixodida > Ixodidae > Hyalomma > Hyalomma asiaticum. The sequence continues at coordinate 72,310,183 of CM023490.1, read as the reverse complement.
GAGTACCTTAGCCACTAGACCACCGTGGCGGGGCTGGTCATCCATCTTCACAGAGTGGAATGGCTGAATATCAGCTGCGTAGTTCTTTATAACTTCGGCAGACGTCCGTGGAGTGTCCGCTAAAACTATCACCATCATGACATCAGTGCGCGTGCAAGTGTACGCGCACTGATGTCATGCATTGCACGCGTCGGTCTTGTGCTCATGCTCTCATCCTACATAACGGACAGAGCTAAGCTTAGCAGAGCCCTGTATAGTGTAGTACAGCAAGGCGGTGGGGAAGGGAAGTGAGGATGAGGTAATGAGGAGAGGATAAAGCATGGCGTAGTCTCCTGCGGTTTAGCATATAGCAAGCAAGGGGTGGAAGAGGAAATTGAGGGTGAGGAGGAGGGGAATGCCACCAGTTCCGTTTGCTCCTCAGACTTCGCACCACTAGTGCGTAGCTGTCCCATCAAGTAACATGCCGTCACAGCTAGCCACGTGACACGATCCCGCCAAGAACCACGAAAGACGTCACAGCCGGACATTCCCCGAAGACGCCAGTTTGAACCTACACACATGGCCCAAATCATGTAACAAGATGTCACAGCCAGTCATGTCACATATTCCTCCCAAAATCACGTAATTGATAGTCACGTGACATGTCCCCTCCCTAGCCATGTGACAGGTAGTTGTTATGTTGCTGCCATCAGCCTAAGCAGTTTCACATAGCGCCACAAGATGGCGCTTTTTTATCGCTCTTATGATCATTGAAATAAACGTGCTGCTGGCCGGATACGCCAGTCGGCATTTGAACTGAGCCTCGTCAGTGTGCTGCCTCGGGAGAACATGACAACTGGCGACGAGAGATAAATCTGCAAGTCGGGCGCGGCAGAAAACACCCTCGCCTGGATTCAACAGAATGTCGTCCGTGGGCAGACTAGAAGCGTTCGACGCAAGCACAAGTGAGTGGCCGGAATATCACGAGCGTGTTTTGCTTTACTTCGCTGCGAACGATGTGGCTGAGGAAAAAAAGAAGGCGGTATTCCTGACAAGCTGCGGAGCAGCAACGTACTCGTTGCTACGGAATCTGCTGTCGCCTACAAAACCGAGTGATGAGACACTTGCGGCTATCTTCGCGGCCCTTGGCGCACACTTCAAGCCCAAAGTTTCCGAAGTGGTCGCAAGTTTCAAGTTTTTTTCTAGAAAAAGGCACGAAGGCGAGGCCGTTAGTGACTATATAGCTGCACTTAACAAGCTAGTAGACGATTGCAACTTCGGCACAGTGCGCGAGCGAATGATGCGTGACCAGATTGTCTGCGGAATCAGCGATGCCGGAATGCAGACTCGCCTTTTGGAAAGTGTGGATTTAAACCTGGAAACGACGAAAAATCTTGTCATGGCGATAGAAACCGCAAGAAGAGACTCGCGCATGCTAGGCGCCCCGTCTGTTTCTGCAGATAGGGTACAGTCAGCAAACTTCGTAGAGCAGCCGACAGGGAAGATGACGGAGCTAAGGTGCGCCCGGTGCAGTGGCAGACACCAGACGACGCGCTGCCGACACCGCAACGCTACCTGCTTCAAGTGCGGTCAGCAGGGCCACCTCGCAAGGGTTTGCAAGACAGCTGCGATTAACGGAAGGAATGGGACGGGCTCCCGCTCCGTGCACAACATGAACGACCTTCCCGAAACAGAGCCGGGACAAGGTGAGAATACACTTTGTGGTGTCT
>CM023490.1:72218526-72308374 GCA_013339685.2 Hyalomma asiaticum | reverse complement strand
ACTAAATGTTACCATGTGCCAAACAACCAATTTCGAGTGGTTCGGCAACCTTGTGGGCCTAATCCTACCTAAGAGGCACCGCGCACAGGGCCCTCGAAGCGACGACAGAGGAGGTTGGCTTGCCGAAGCTAGCGAAGTTACGTGACGCCGCCTCCAAGTTTTTTCCTTCCTCCGTGTTGACAGTAGAGACAGGCTCCGGAAAGCTCGATATGCCAAAAATCGCTGCAGAGGGCGGAAAAATCAACCGCTGGGAATCAACCTCTTTTGTCACGCGCTATGGAGGCCGCCATTCGCCCTATTGCACTTTTATGTAGGGGCGCCCGCATCGGTGCCTAATTCCGATGCAGAATATTCTCGAACAAGACGAAGACTTTCACTTTGCCTGGTGTTAAACTTAGATACAGCAAACTGCTGTTTATAGTGAGCGTACTTTTGAGATATTACGCCATCTTTCCTTCACTAAACGCTCTCCCCTCCACAAGCATTACTTATCTCTCCTTCACTTCGGTTCAGCCAGAGTGACAGAACTCTGTGCGAGAGAATGCACGCACTCTGTGCTGTAGAGAGTGCCCAGCACTCCTGAAAAGAGGGTGAAATATGGGACAGGCGTTTACTCTCCATGCCCAGCACTCCATTGCAGCCAAGAGTGTACCCGTTTTCGTTTGTGCACACCGTTCATTCAGTTATTCAAAATTATTGGTGAGTTTCTGAGCAAACTGACCGATCGTGGGTGCTTCAGTGCTACCAGTACTATTGAAAAAGCGATATCAGAGTATGGTGGAAAAACCACCGAAATTCCCCTTCAAAGCTGGCTTGAGGCTGTATGGTCACACGGAGATATTAAGCCAGTGCAAGGCTGAAAGAACATTAGAAGGACACAATATTACTCGAAGACACAGTTGGCATTTGGACTCAGAGATCAAGCATGACAATTTTCGACAGACGTGTGTCTCTGGCACAACAATATTAGAGACTATTTCTCCGTGTATGTGGCCTTCGCGTGTGCATTAACGCACATTCTAGACGCTGCTGTGGGCGTATATGCAGAACGAATAATCCGCAAGTGCCTTTAAAGAAACATTCAGTAGAACCCAGATAAAAATCACCAGAGCCTGCGACGATGCCGAGCGCGGCAGCGCACGGTAGCAGACGACGAAAACGCACCGCCCACTACTCTCGCCGCGCATGCGCGAAACTCGTTGCAGGCGCCGACCGGCTTCGGTGGTGCAGAGCAGACACCACGCGCTGTGGTGTTCCAGTGGACAGTGCAGTTCTCCGCTTTTAATTCAATTGCAGTTGCAGACAGCTCTGGTGAACGTAGACAAAGACGAATCAGGGCTGCACTGCTAGCACATGTGTTGCTTCTTGTCTGTTTTTGTTTGGGTATGTATCGAACAGATTGAAGAGCGATACACATATCCTCTACCCACTCGGGCTCTACACAAAAAGGTGCGTTTCTATAATGATGAATAAATCCTTGCTATTTAACCGACTAAGAAGCACAGCGCTCCGTGCTGTGCTACGTACTCGTCCTTTGTAGTGCTTTTTTTTACATATTCGCAATGGATAGCGCTGTTCGCGTTCAATCGGTTAACAAGCTTCCACAGTAACGTCTTTGGATAGCACATGCCTGGTCCTAAAAAAAAAAAGAAAAATGTCGTGCAAGCTTGCATTCTCAAGAAGCATGAACAGAAACAGCGTCAGTACAACGCCTATAACCACCGGCACGAGTGGTTTGAACTTGTGACCATACACGACAGGATACGCCAGGAGTGCGCGTCTTATTTGCGGCATGTGCATGCGAAGTGCGACGAGGTCACGATGTCGTCTTTGCATGGCAGGTACAGGACCCACCGGTTAGTGTCCACGGGTCCCATGCTGCAGCTGTCGCTGCACCTCCGGCCAACGCCAGAATGGAAGCGGTTAAGCGTGACGGCGCTCAAGGACCGCCTGTTGGAGGTGTCGTACACCTTCTACTCGGACGCTCGCTGTGGTGCGGAGCGCCTGGAGCTGGACCTTCAGGTACGTTCCTCGTACGCTTACTCAAGCCAACATCGAGTAAGCTGTGAGCGGTCCTCGTCCGCATTTTAAAAGCAGACTATGTCTCTTTTCAGCACTGTAGTATGTCTATTGTTTCCTGTTTTTTGCACTATTACTACAGTCGTCTCTTATGTATATAGTGTATTTTCAACATGTATTTCGGGCTTTCCTGTGTGTACGGGCTTTGCGACACATTTTAAAGTGGACCACGCGTCACAACACTGTCATCATCACTAGTTGCGGTCCCCGAGCTTGCGCGTGCGCTTCTTCTATGCAGTGCCCAATGTGCGGTGTTCTTCTTTTGCGCTCATGCCCTCAACCCACTGGCAAAACTGCGGCTGGCGGGCGCACGTGGTGCACCTGCAAGCAGAAAAGAAGCACAAAAAATAGACAGGTGCGAAAGGTTTTATAGTTCGGCTTTCCGAAAGAAGAAGAAGACAGTGTGCATCGACATGTCCGGTTCTTCAGGAGCATCATCATCAACATGTCCGGTGCACAACGTCTCGCAAAGCTGTATGCGCAAACGCGTAGTAGTATAGCGAATGGGTGGGACGGCATCAAGCCGAGGCCACGCGTGCCACGTCTGCCATCGTCTCTCGTTCGACGCGAAAGTCCACTGCGCTGACCAAAACTTTAAAAAGCGTCGCTGGGCCTCGCACTGCTTGTTGATGCTTTTCCGGTAGCCTCGGACCACTACCAAATGCGCCGGAGACAAACCCTGACCAGCCAAGCGCCGATCGCTAGCCTTTCGCTACCGATGGGCACTCGGCTGGCATTGCGCTAGCCTTGCGCCGGTAGTGCAAGCTTCACTAAGCTTTCCGTACTTGGAATGCTTCGAATGAGAGTCTAACAGCTGCTTATTATAAGATCCAGGGGGATTGCTGCTAACAAACGTGATATTGCACAAACGTCCAATATATATCCATAAAACTGCATAAGGTTCCCTTGAGGCAGTTGCTTCGTAAATATTAAACCATTTTCAACAGGTCAACTCCTGAAATGGAGTCGACCGTATTGAAATAAATAAATAAAATAAATGTCTCCATTTAAATTGTTAGCTCACAGAGGTGACGACGGATTGAGATCATCTGTACTACAAAAAATCCAGTAATCTTCAGCGTAACGACAAACTATAATGACGTAGTCACTTATGCCTCGTTTAAGCGGCTATCAAACTTGCTCAAGTAAAGATCACTGAGAATGGGGACCTTTGAATATATGCCAGTCCGCGATTTCTGCAGAAACACGCCTTCTATATATCCAATCAACGTTGACTCTAAGTACCTGGATGGAGTTTCTAGAAATGCACTCGTGGAAACTCCACATTATACCTATATAACCTGACTGTTTTCCTTGTTCCTCAATATGGAGAGTGAAAGCTGACCTGGTTGGTTCAAGGAAAGCCAGCAATGCAGGGCACGGACATAGACAGGAACACACGCAGACACACCTCGCCGGACTTACAACCAGATTTACAGAGGCAGCCACGAGCTCTTATACACGGTATACGCGGTTCGAATACGCTAGACCTCAATCTGACAACTGCACCTGAAACAATTAGCCACATAGACTATTTGAATGGATTCAGTGATCACAAATTACTACAAGTAGCTCTTGCTATCCGGCCGCCTTTTGCTGGAACAGAATCTAAGAAAATTAGGGATTACCATATCTAAACCTTATTCTGAGCGCAACCACACGACGCATCCCACACACACACACACCCACACACCCAGGCATCAACCACGCACAGCGCTCACTTCCAACTGAATTTATTCAACGCACGAAGGCTGAATATATACATGTGGCACATGCGCGCATACATCATGTGAAGCCAACACACACAATCAACATATACATTTTCTTCTTGCTCTTTCTATCTTATAGTCTTGATCTTATGAACTGAAGTTCACTAGGAAACAGAGATAGCGACGGGGTGTTTACACAGTGATCCTTATCTTTTTCAATGTAGAAAGCCTCTAACACTTCACGTGCAGTTTTTCTTTTGCCTCTGCCCAGAATCTTACCCCCGTATTCACAAACGCACCTTCACTCAACGCTCCTCCTCGACTTCACCGAGCTGAGGCGCAGCGCCTTCCTCTCCTCAAGGAGCCGCTGGGTTTCAAGAACGCCACTCGTGCGCTCCTCCGCCAAGAGGCTGCTCGAGAAACATTCCTTCACTTGAGTTACGAAAGACGCATCTCGTAGCGAGGCTATACGGCCCAATACTACAATAAGTACGAGAATTTTCGGGTGAAATGCTAGCCAACGACTTAAAAAATTATCACCTATTATTAAATACATGTTGCATTGGAAGTTATAAGTGAAATTTGAAACAATATCAGCTAGTTTCGACAGCAGGCGATGCTACGTTCATCCAAGCCACGCCAGAGCCGAATCCGCTGGGATAGCATGCCCGGACAGGTCCGGATGTGCGACTGTTGTTCGCGTATTGTGTGCGCGCGCCAGATTTTATCTTGATGTTCCGTGGTGCGCTGTGTAAGCTGCAAACATTGTACAACTACCTGAAGAAAACTAATCATCAACCCGTTTCTGCCGACATTGCCTATTTACACCACCTGCTGGCTTTTACCGCAGGACACTGCATTACATTTCAATGGGTACCAGCTCACTGCGGCATTCTACCCAACGAAAAAGCCGACGAAGCAGCACGTAACGGTCTTCGATATCAAAACTATAAGCGAATCTAGTTCACCAAATCTGATGCTTCCCATATGGCTAAACGATTCGCTTACGAATAAAGGAACCGGCTATGGAAGTTACCGGCACATCATCACCCTTTCTTATACTTAGTCGACCCAGATCCCAATCAAACTACAATGCAACATTCCTCGACATCTGGAAACTTTGTATCATCGACTACGGATGAACATTGCTATTCAAACGACTTACGGTACCGCTTCCATCAGGAGACAAGCCCACACTGCAGCAACTGTGGCTCTACTGAAACCGTAGAACATATTTTGTTTGAGTGTCGAACGAACAGTGATGAGCGTGCGCTCTATGAACATCGTATGCAGTCACTTACACAGCTCCCTTTATCACCTCAGTGTGTTTTAGGCCCTCTAGCTTGCCCCACGCAACAGAGACGTGCGATGGACTTTTTGTTTACATATTTAAAGAGTATAGGTCAACTCGATAGACTTCAACTTTATCTCCGTCGTCACCATCACTCACCATCATGCAACACATCCTATCACATCACTGCGGGTTGGTGCAAACGTGAAATATTATTGGACGCAATTAGGCATCATAGTCAGAAACACAAAGGCCAATTTTTTTCTCTTTTCTTTTTCACTGTCTCTTGCACTTCTTTCTACTCGTATTTCTCTCTCCTAACTCCCTCCCGACGCAGAGTAGCATGTCAGCGATATTTCAACGCCGGCTAAATTCTCTGCCTTTCAATAAAGAGCTCTCTCTCTCTCTCGTGGCGTCCTGCTTGCCCTGACAGACGGCGACATGAGCACAGACGACAGTGTCACGCGCGACGTCGGTAAGACGACCGCACGGAGGTTCGTTTACACGCGCGAAGAGTGCGAATTACTGTGTAATTTGGGGACGCGCCACAGATCGGTAATTGAAAACAGAAACACCGACAACGTGTCCAAGCGCGCTAAAGACAGTGCCTGGGAGAAACTTTTATACGAATGTGGTGCTTTTATAAGGATGTGGGTGCAGTCTATGCACCCTGTCACCCCGGAGAACTTGGCAATTCAGTTGAATTCGACCATCGTCTCACGGAACCCGTTATCGGTGTCAGGGAACTTCACGACGACTGGGAACAAATGCTTCGCGATCACCCGCGACACACGTTCGATGATGCGGCTCACTGTCGGCTGAGACACATTCACCGGTCGCCCGCCACTACTTGAAACGTGCCTGCTCCATAAAAGCGCAGCGCCATCAGAAGCTGCGTCATTGGTGGAAGAGGGTGGCCACGGTTGCTGCAGCTCTCCTGAAGGGGCAAGCAGTCAAGCATCTTATTCACGCGGCACTTCGTGAAGCGATAGCGCGCCAGAAATTCGCTATCGGTGTAGTGATCCATTGGATTTATCCGGTCCCTCAACCGTCGTCGTGGTATGCCTACACAGTTTTCTACGTCGTGAAACAGCTTGCCGACGCGGAGCACATATTCGACAAACGAAGCGTAATCCGCCATGATACTTCACTCAAGGAAAGGTTCAAGGTAGCTCTGGCCCTACCTCGACTATCTCGAGTAAAACGCTCGAGATTTCCTCCAGTCGAGGAACGCTTCGAGTGGAGGGCGATCTGTGAATTGGAAAACCGCCCTCAAGAAGCGTTTCGAGTGAAGGGTCGAGTCTAGGAGCGTTTATGAATACGGGGGTTAGTCTCGGAGAATCCTGCGTCACAGCCACACATTATACAATGCGCAACCAGGTGCGCATACTTATCATCTCGTTTGATTAATTTGTGGGCGTGTTCCCTTAACTGGTCATTAACACACCTTTCGGTTTGACCGATGTACACCTGGCCGCAGGAAAGGGGTATCGAGTACACGACCCCCGTGGAACACATTTTAAGAAAAGGCCTCTCATGCTTCTTCTCGCAGTCGCGCTTTTTGTCACGCAAATGCGTTGGCACAACTTCCCGATTTTCTCGGGCGCGGAAAAGACCATCGGTACACCGTGCCTACCCGCGACTTTCTTGAGGTTGTGCGAGAGTTTATGGATATATGGCACAACTTGTGGCCTAATCCTTGAGGGCTCGGTAGCAGTCGACGCTTCCCTTGTTCCACGTTTTAACTTCTGCAGCAGTGATTCAACAACGGCTGTGATGACCGATCGAGGGAAGCCTGCAGCCTCTAATCGGCTAACCTGATTGTGAAAACTACGTTCCATGCTGTGTGGGCAGGACCTCCTCAGCGCCGATTCCAAGCAGAGAGAGGCTACGCCCCTCTTGACAATCTTTGAGTGGGCAGAGTCGTACGGCAACAGCTCCTTCTTAGCACGGGGACGATAAAACTAGCAAAAGTGCTCATCGTTCCACGTGAGGTTCAAATCTAAAAATTGCAGACAAGCTTCTTGCGGTATTTCGACCGTGAAAGATAGGCCTCGTCCTAGTCTTTTAAAGACGTTTAAAATAGCTTCAGGGGATGCAAGGTCTCCCTGTAAAAGAATTAAAAAATCGTCTACGTATCTAAAAACTTTCACAACGTCCCCCCCTTTAAAAGCATTATCCAAGTCCCCATCTACTTCAGCTAAAAAGATATCGCAGAGAACCGGCGCGACACACGAACCAATGCAGATTCCCTGTCGTTGAAGGTAGGGCTTTTCGTCAAAAGTTATAAAAGTAACATTGAGGTAAAATTCTAAAAGCGATAAGAAATTGTCAACGGTAATTCCTGAGTCATTGATAAAAGGAACGTCGCCATTCTTTTCGATGCAGGATTTTACAGATGCAAGAAGCTTGTCATGCGGAACAGAATAATACAAATCTACTACATCCACTGAGAAGGCGTTGCAGGTACCATTGTGAGACCGCGAAAAATCGCACACATCACTAGATCCCTTTGTTCGGAAGGGATCATTCACTGCAAGCTTTTAAGCTTGCTCTGCAGAAATCTACTAACATTAATTTGCCAGGATCCCCCTTTACTAACAATAGTACGAAAGGGTATATCAGGTTTGTGTGTTTTAGCCGAGAAAAAAAACGTTAAGGTTGCTCCCTTTGCTATTCTCTCATTCCCTGGCTAACACCGTAAGCCCCACATTCTTGCAGAAACCAGCAAACTTCGACTTAACGCGTGTCTCACCCTTCTTAACTGGACGGAAGTTCTTCTTAATAGCCTCTAGAGCTTTTTCGTTATACGCTCCCTCAGGTATGACAACAAAGCAACCTTCTTTGTCTGCTAGTATTAAAGGGTCCCTGAAACGTTTTTTTGACATTGCGTCACTGATTAGGCAACACAATTGCGAAATCATTCACACCATAAATAAAGCGAAGCACAATGCGCTAAGGCAGCTAAGGGCTTATTTCTGTCGCCTTCCTCCTTACCACTCCTGTTCCTCCTCAACTCGATCTGCTGCGGAATGCGCGCTAGCGACGACAGCGCCTCCCGCGTCAGCCGCTCTGCCCAGCCTCCCGTAGTGACATAGCGCCCCGATATCCTCACTGAGGTCGCCCGCCTCGGCAGTGCTAGCCTCTGTAATAGAGCGCCGGCGACTCGTGTGACGCCGCCAGATGCCGCGATGATACCGTTGGCTGAAACGAAGGAGTACGTTGTTCGCACGTTGTTCGCAGCTAGGTTTTGAAAATTACGTGCACGTCACTTGGGTCGGGGCCAATCAGCGACCTCCCATTCGATCGCTCGATGACGGGGGCGTTTGAAAACGCTTTTTGGCGAGCCGCTGCGACCTTTTGCGATACGCGTGTTCAAAACCTTATTGTAAATTACACACTTTACGCACAGCGCTAAAATCTGTCCTGTAATGGTCCTAGTGACCCGCTCTACCGGATCACCATGTTTGCACAAAATCGTCAAAACCGTTTCAGGGTCCCTTTAATTTTAATTTGTTGTCTTTGAAATACGCCACAACGTTATTTAATCTTTTATCTTTAGGTCGACCTAGAGCCTGCGGTGCACATTTTAAGAAACAGTCCATACCATCTCGTAATTTGTTTGGTGGTTATTGAGGTAATGTGTGATCGTTCAACGTAGCGCGTTTGCATTTCAAGTTCATCTGGTGCCAATTCAGGATTTATGGCACTCGTTCCAACTTTTCAGCGCTCGACCTGTTCACCGCGCCTCTATGTTTGTCTTCCGGCACCGCGCATAGAACTGCACTCTTTTAACACGTTATTAGTGACGCATTTGTACTCAATGGAGCAACGCCGCGCACAAGTGCTTGCACCTTTCGGAGAGACCTGCTACGCATGAACACCTGGCTTCTTCAACTTCAGGCTCGCTGGTAAGGCTCTTTATCCTTAAGAAAACCTGATGCGGGTCTCCGAACAAGTGCGACGTTTGAACGCACAGCGCAATCTGTTTCGCTGCTCATATTAATATGAGATGTTCGGCAGCAAGAACCCCTTCGCATTCGACGAAGCATCGCGATTCGAACCCGCAATCAAGAAGCTCAGCGCTAAGCGGAAGCGCGGTCGTGACCTTGGATATAGAAGCCATCTTTGTTTATCTCAGCAATGTTGCCAGATGAACCACATTTTCTGGAATTGCGAATAGCCGGAGGACTAGACCACCTAACAGTAAGGTACCGATGAAAAACCGCCACTCTTTTTCAGTGATTTTGGTTGGTGCAAACTTAACCACAGAAGGTTCACTTATGCAGGTCTGGCCATTCGTTTTGATGTAATACGCCTCGAGCAGTTCATATGGACTTTTTGTACTTCCTCTGCCTTGAATGATGCTTTGGCGAAACAAAGCCTTGCAACCATTACAATCTTTTATAGAGCTATTACTCCCTGTAACCGAGCTAGCATCGCAAGCACGTTCTTTTAAACGTTCGTTTAAACATTTGCCCGTCCGGCCGATGTAAACCTTACCGCACGAAGTGGGGATGGAATAAACCACCCCTTCGCTCCACTCGCTAAATACAGTACGGTGATTGGTTTTGCACGCATTCTTCACTATATCCTTTTAAGAAGTTTACCAAACAGGGCGATGAGTAATACACGTCATCGACATCCACACTAAAAGCTGTACAGTAACTAGGATTCTTTTCTCTAAAGAACTGAACTAGAGCCCGAAAATTACGTACGCAAAAGCGGTCGGAAAAATTAGACATGTTATGCTCGTCTGCATGTAGCCAGCTACACAAATTTGCCACGTCTTTTTCCCTGAAACAATTGACCAAAAGGGAATGCGTTGCTTTGTGGTACTCGCCGGAAAAATAGCTCTAAGGTTGGCGATTTTGCCTTTTTGTCATTGGAAGCTGCCAAACCAAGATAGCCTCAAGAGTATATCGACAGCTATTTGCTCAACTACTGAAGGCTTTACATTTACACGAGAGTTGCGATGTGAGCTTGTTGGCGGTTCATTTGAAAAGTTTTGATGTAGCGCAAAACACACAGACACGAGAAGGCACATATGGACACCACACAGCGCTACCAGCAACAACATGTTTATTTAGTTAGGCTTAAAAGCGGTCTGATTTTGAAAATAAACATGTTGCTGCTACTAGCGCTAGGTGGCGTCCATATGTGCCTTCTCGTGTCCGTGTCTTGTTTCGCGCTACATCAAAGCTTTTCACATTTAGAGGCTGAAACTTCTTTTCAGTAGCTGGTAACTCTTTTTCTAAAAACATGCTATCCGGCATGATTACAAAAGATTCTTCCTAAAAAAAACTAGACGCGTGCTCCACACAATAATTAACGAACGGTCGGATAGGGTCAGAAGCCTTAACACGATCATGTGATGCTCGCGATGCAGTCTTAAATACAGCACGACCGTTCTTCAGAGACAACCCTCTTGATCGAACGCGGCAAGCTTGAAACGTCAGCTTGTTTCAGGTTAGGCTGAAAACGACACTTAGGGCCTCAAGCGAGGATATTTGAGGTGGGGAGCACCTTAGGGGATGGGCTTGTCGGCGTGTCGTGCTGCCGTCGTCACGGTGGGCCGATCCTGGAGGCCGTGCTGTCAGACAGTGTGCGTTCCTGGGGACAATTCGCCCAGACTGTGTATGCTTAGGGTTGTGTCCGAAGTGATCCTAACGAGTTTCTGCTAATGGGCCCGGGCTGTCGGTGTCTAACGTGGCCACGGTAAAGTGAGCCCATCAACAGCGACTGACGTACTCCTATGGGAAACACCGGTGCATCACCGCATGCTTCGCACCTTCGCAGACGATAGTAAACATGGTCTTCACCAGTGCGATGCCATATGACCTTACACTAGCGGTTTGTCCTTCCACGAACTGCCCATCCGTGACACCAAACGAAACGGGACATCCACCACGTGTTGCCTACGGAATGAACAGACGCGGAAGGGACGGCGACAGCTGAGAATTCCTACTGCACCGTGCGAAATCGCAGAGCGTAGTAGCTTTAACGAAAGTCTTCCGCTCTGACGACTGGCAGGGGTGCGCAATCGCTCTCCTCTTCTGTCAGGGGGGTTGCCACTGCCGACGCGCGTAAACACGGCGCTATCCGCGAAGGTGGCATGCCAAGGTCGTACGGACCGGCCACGGCTACACGCCGCTTCTAGCCAACAACCCGCGCTCGTTGCAAAACAAGTCAACGATACCGCGCGCGCGCCCGTGCACTACAGCACGTTCATGCGCCCCGCCTCCCAGAGGCAAAAAAGCAACAAAAGAAACTATTTACACTATATGCACATGGGTCACCCTGCCGTCAGTTACGGTGCTATTCGGGCCAAGGAAAAATAAAAAAAAATTAACACCATCTTCCCAAAGGGAACCCTGATGGCATGCGAAGCAGCAGCGTTGCGCACGGGTGGCGTCACGGGTTGAACGGCGCTAACGCGGGTGCTGCGGTGAGCGCTGGAAGATTCGTTTGAAGCGATGGCTGGCGTAGGTCTTGTCGTTTCTTCAGAGTGGACACGGGCGCTGGACCGGAGCTGGCGCGCGTTAGCGCCGTTCAACCCGTGACGCCACCCGTGCACAACGCTGCTGCTTCGGATCCCACCGGGGTTCCCTTTGGGAAGATGGTAATTTTTTGCGCGTGAACCGACGAGTCGGCGGTGTAGCGACCGGCGGTCGCGGTAGCGAAGCGAGCGGCGGTAGCGGCAGGTGTTGCGGGCCAACTGACGAGGCAGCAGCTGCGGGCGCTGCGGCGAGCGCGCGGCAGGCGAGGGAGATAGTGACGTCAGCGCGCACTGCGAGGGGATCGTGACGTCAACGCGCAGCTGCGGCGTGACCTACTTGGCCCCGCTCCAACACCTGCGGCGAGGGGAGCGCGTTGCGGCGCGTTCGTACGGACGCACGGAGGGACAGCGTTACAGAGGCTAGTCAAAGAGCTGCTTCGCATCTAAAAACAACAAACTGCTAAAACTAGAGTCCAGAGGATCCCAGTGAGGATGGACACCCCATTCCCCCGGACCGGGCGGCTGATTTTCGCCTCTCCCGCCGCGGGGACGCTGCATCGCTCTCCCCTTCTGCGCGCTTGAAGAAACAGGTACCCGAAGCGCTATTCATGAAAGAAGGCTTTCCCTCTGTCTTCTTTGTTCCCCTCAGCGGCCGCTCCGCCATCTTTTCCTCCCTCGGTGCATGTCGGACATGTGCACCGAACAGCGCTTGTCAACTTTTTAGGAAAAGAGACTTTAGGCGACCCGGGCAAGAAATAGTGCGTCAACTATTCTTTCACTGGTTCTGAATTTACTGAATAAAGGCGCGCACGACGCAAACACTAAAGAAAGCCGTTGGCCTCACCGACTTGAACGTTCGGCGGGAGACGAGATCGTCATTCTCCCGGCCAAGCCATGTTGGAAGCCTTGGTCAATCCAATGAGTTTCCGCCACCAAGAACGAACTGCTGAATCTCGGTGGCAACTTGCATCACGCCTTTCCTCGTCCGCGCTTCGCCTCACGCAACTGCGAAGCGGGTTACGAATCCGTTTGAGAAGTGACATTTGCCCCTCCTCACACCACGATACATCGACAGAGAAAAAAAAAATGTTGCAGTGGCTTAGCTCGGCTATGCCAGGATATACGTAGGGTTAGCAAAGGTTCAGCTGGTTATTCTTAGCTTTCCTGGTTGTCTAGTATATTCAGTCGATCGGCGAGCCTTGACGTCATCGACGGCGTTTTGTTGTTGCTGCAGGGGTGGTCGGCCACGTCGCTCAGCCTCCTGGCGACGCCGCTTTGCTAGACGTTCGTCCCTTTGCTCCAGTGTCTCCGCAGCACGTTTAGCCTTCTTCTGTTCATTCCTCCTACGCTAAACCGCTAATTGCTAGGCAACTACTTCGGGATCCGATGAGTCAAGCTTCTCCGCTCTTCTGCGCTGTTGAGCAGCATTTGCGCTCTCCTTCTCCATGGCTATACCACACTGGCAAACACCAGTCAGAAGCGCAGCGGCTCCAGTGCAGTGTCAGACGGCGACTGCACAGCGAGCGCGCGCCGGCGCCAGTGCGTCTACCACGGCTACGACGTCACTCCTCTGGAATGCGCAGACCGGCGGCGGTGAGTCGCGCGCGGCGGCGGCGGAGTGCGCGAGAGGTGCCGGCTCCGGTGCGCAAGCTGTGTGACATCACTGATCCTTGCGCATGCGCAGCACGGCTCTTGATGTGCCGCGCGAAACGGGCTTGGCTAGGCCAGTGTAGCTAACGCTACAAAAGGAAGGACAGACAAAGAAAGAGATACGTGCGGTACATGGCAGAGAGGCAGAGACGGCCACGCTCAACCAAAGCGCATTTGACGCTGGGAACTGAACGCAACTACCACACACTGCCGACACCTGCTCGTCGTTCAAGCGACAATGGGCTAGGCCCCTGGCCCCACGTAGTTGGGCGCCAAATATAAGTGTTCTT
Source organism: Hyalomma asiaticum (assembly GCA_013339685.2). Taxonomy (NCBI): domain Eukaryota; kingdom Metazoa; phylum Arthropoda; class Arachnida; order Ixodida; family Ixodidae; genus Hyalomma; species Hyalomma asiaticum. Next base: position 72,294,856 of record CM023490.1, on the reverse strand, counting down.
ATCTCCTTATACTGTTGCCATGGGTGCTACCAGAGTGGCAGACACTCGTAAGCACAAACGCAGCAGCCCTAAGAGATGTGGGCCCTATCCCGCGGTTCGCGTTAGATCGCGGCCACGGCGGGTTCAGGCCAAGTGCACCGAGACAAGCCTTTGAAATGAAGGTGTTTATTCACCTAATTCTGGCGCCACCAACACAACAGTTGTAAAATGTGCGAGTGCCTCAGCGCGCAGGAGTAATGTTCCTTACGGCTGGGGCAAAAATAACAATGCAAAAAAAGCGCATGACGAGAAGGGGCTGATAGTGACTCAGCTCACTTCGTGTGGCTTCGCGCTCCGACCAAGAATCGGGAATCGCTCACAGAAGGGCGGGCAGGCGCTAAGTGACGGCGGCGGGTGGCGATCTTTCGCGTCCTAGGTGGTCCAGTTAATCCCAACCCCTCCAGAGGAAAGATACAACACACTCGAGAATCGGCGCGCCTTCACGAGGTTGAGAGGAGGAGGCATCTCCCCGAATCTTAGGAGCAGGGAGTAGAAAGGAGGGAGCGGGGCCGTACAGCACCGCGACGAGGCATGAAAGGCAGCGGTGGAAGCGGCGTGAGTGCCCTCTTCCACCGCACCGCTCCTGCCAAAGCGTAACCCGCAACGAGACCGCGGCCGCTGGCATGCGCATGCAATACCACAAGTTTAATGCCAATTTCGCAGGTATCGTTCGCGCCAGCGAGCTGGTTGCCTGAGCTCTGAATCGGGTGCTGCTGTCAACATTAGGCTCTACACTGCAAACGGGTTTCAACCCTTTAGGGAGTTTTAGGCCCGTGTCATAACTGACTCCATAAAGGGCATTCGCAAAACTCCCTTAAGAAGGGAGCTTTATTAACTCCCTTGTTATTGGTGTTTTAGTGGGGTTTCAAGGGAGTTCGTTTTTTCTCATTTGAACCTTAACGCCGCAGGGTTTTTGTGGGGTATATAGGGAGTTTACTATGCTCCTTCGCGAGTTGTCATTCGGAGCTCGTTATAGCTCCTTTGGACGCCGTTACGGTGGGAGCTTTTAAGAAGAAACTTGGGAGTCTTTTTAAGTTGCTTTCTGCGCCATTATGATGGGAGCTTTTACCAGTAGCTTTGGGAGTAATTAATATTCTCTTTAAGCACCACCGGAACTGGTGTTTCTACGAGGAACCCTGGGAGTTTTTACGAATTGGTTGGGGAGTGCTTTCTAGCTCTTATTTAGAGCTTTTACAGGTATTCTCGGGAGTTTTTAGTAATTCTTCATTTGTTTTTTAATAGGAACTGCCAGTTCCTTTGGTGTGTAGCAGGCTGGTTCTTCAAAGCATCCACTGTATAGTGCGCATCCAGGACGGGACAGAGCAAGACACATGTAACATACACACGGCGCGCCGTGTGTGTTACGTGTTACTTGCTCTGTCCCGTCCTAGATGCGCTATACAGTGGATGCTATGAACCACCAACAAGCCCGCCGTGCAACCCTGCTTCTTCAAGGAAGCCGCAGACATAAGACAAAGCAAAAGAGCGCAAACATTTTATTGAAGTTGCACGTGACGTGTTCATCACTGTACGACAGCATAATGAGAGTGAAACAATTTAGACCCCTAAGACCCGAACATCGAAGCAAGAGCGTCATTGCTGGGGTATTAGGTGCCAAAGCCACGATAAGACTACGAAGCAAGCTACAGTGGAGGGCTCCAGAAATTCCGACCACCTGGGCTTCTAAAATGCACTGACATCGCACAGTACACAGGCCTCTAGCATTTCGTCTTCATCCAAATACAACCGCTGCGGCCGGAATTGAACCCACGACTGCAGCCGGGCAGCACAACAAATTATGACAGAGGGATGGAAGAGAACTTCAGTACACGTCATGCATGCAAGCTGCGATTTTCACATGCTCCTTATAATGGCGCAAACACTGTCAAAAGCACCACAGGCAAGGCAAAATGAACGTAAACATAACACCGATGTCTGTGCCATCTTAAGTTATATCTACATACAGTTCTATTATGTTATACTCTCACGTAACATGCAATCTGAATAAGGAAAACAGTGAATATTGCGAAACCGATTTTTTAAAATACATCAAACTACTCAGCTTGAGAACATGACAGTCCACAGCACAATGGTAACAATGGTGATCAACTGCACTTGAACAGGTGATGTCTTTGGTAAAAGTCAACATTTCAAACATGCGGACTTGCCTTTGTCAGGCAAAATCTTCGCTCTAGCAGGTTTATAAGAATGCTCTACCCCTCTACCCCAAGTGAACTGAACGGGTGCATGGGGTAAGGCAAGGAAAATCAGTATGTTCAACCAAAGGAATTGCATTTACGGCAAGAATAACGACAGTCCTGCCAACCCTCCCAAGCATGCAATACAGAAACCGAAATTATAACTGCGCAGGAGCCCATTCAGTAGGCTGCTTTTCAGCTTACAGACTTTTCACAGTGATCAGTTTGCACGCCGCATGCCAGAGGCCACAAGTATGTCGCCAATCAACACCCGATTTGGGTACCAGCTTCTCCACGCTCCAGGAATGCTCTGCTAAAAGGTCAGGATTAGTTTAGCTTTATTTCTTCAAATGTGGACAAGCAGAGACATTTTGCATTGTCAAATTACAAAAATGTACTGGAGACTTAATGGGCTCACTTTTTGACGACTTACAACCACAATACATCCGCATCAGCTGTACAAGCAGTGCATGCTTTACGAACACTTATAATGCACACCATCCTGCGGGGTGAAATAAGTTAAACTGTCATGCACTAGAAATCACTGCTCAGCCAACATATCATACAGCAGCAACACAGCATCATCATCGCTACTGCAGCTGCACTGCAAGTGAGTGCTGCGTCTTCTCCATTCAAGCAGACATCAGGCTACTATATTTGTCGCCATCAGCCGGAAACATAACATTTAAGATTGCAGTGTATGGACATAAGGATAAAGAGAAGTATGATAATGTTGCCTCTGGTGTGTTAACCAAAGTTATGTCAGCCACCCACTCACAGCTCACGTTGGTTAACAAAATAGCAGTTGTCTCAGCAGTGCCTGAGGCTTTGGTAGTCACTGTAAACAAATGAGCAGGCATTGACCAGAAGGCACTCAATGGCAGCTGTTATCACAGGATCAAATACTTCACCAATCACAGGCACAGTAAAACTTCTATAGTATGAAGAGAGAAGTTTTTAAAGTTACTGGGCAGTAAAAATAAAAAGCACACTTAATAGAAACTGGGCTCTATCAAGTGCGTAGCCTTTTCCCATTGCTTGTTTTTTTTTTGAAAAACTAAACACACTAGACTGACAATATGCAACGATTTACGTTACCACTCACTGTTGTCAGCTGCATCATTGTCATTGTACTACAATGTTTACCAATGACATGCCTGCTGACTAACCAGCTGAGTGTTGAAATTGGTTTAGTCAACTGCACATTAACTGACGTCATTGTGAGCAGACAGAATAGCAACGAAAACACTGGTGCAAGTGTCACATCATTGGCACCGTACTGACAATATGAACTGGCGGTGACAAGAACATTACTACAGGCCATCAGTGCATTCTCTACATGCCATCTGCTTCTCGTCCAGGGAAGCACTTCATCAGCTTGATAAAGTGCCCGTGCACTCTGAATATGGAAAAGGAAGATTTCAAAACAATGTAGGACTGCATCCTAATAAGATTCTCAATTAAATGAACAGCTTGTTTTGGTAGGGAATAGGGCAAGGGTTTTGCAGTTTCATAAGCAGAGGACACAGCAACAAGAGACAATAGAGAAAACGAACACAGGATGAATGCCAACTGCCAATTGAAAACTTGTGCCAAAACACTTGCCATGTACTGATGTATGTCAGACTGTTCTCAGCAAGGACCAGCCAGAACAAAATGCTAGCCAATCAGATAATGTTTTTTACTGTGCAAGGCAAATGAAGCCTACATGATGCATTCTATCAATAATTTCTGGTTGCATCAGGTCCTGTGAATGTACAATATTGTGGTGCTAGCAAACTGGGGAACACAGCCACAATCTTGGCAGTGATGTGACAGATGCAATCTTGCCTGGCTCTAGTAGTTGCAGATAAGGGGGCTGAATGCACCATTTAAGTGGGGTGTGCTCGGTCCTAGTGGTCTTCGCTTTATCCATACCTCACTTTGCAGCTGCCTTAACCTTCAGAGTTTGTGATTTGCCAGTCTACTTTGGAATAAAGCCTATGCCACTAGCAGAAACAGGAATTAAAACTTGAATGTTGAAGCAAGAGGCAATGGGTGAATCCATGTATGCAGGAAAGTACTGCTACATTACTGAGCTGACCTTGCTCAGCATCATGCTATGCTTTCCAGCTGTCCAACTTAAGGTGCCGTACAAGCTTTTCCGTGGCCTAGTTATTTCTGATGTTCTCAACCAGCCACGTTTTCGAAGTGCACCCTGAGATGAAGCCACATTCAATTACACATCAGGTCACACTGAGCAAGTAATGTGGCAACATTGTTTTCTTTTCACTTTATCATAAAAAAAATTTGTCTCCCATGTGCTGGCTGACAGCCTCAATGCATAAACGCCTTGGCAGAGGCAAGCTTTCAACAGCAAAGGTTTTCTCCCGCTGCAGAAAAACTTTTACGGAGCATTAAGAAGGGTGGCAGTAGGGCACATAATGGCACTGAGCAAAATGAACTTAGGAAAATAGCTGTACTTCCCTTTGTAGCATATGCATTGACCCATGCCTGAGGGTATATGGCCTCTCACTACAATGTTCCGGCTTCAGTTCCTGCCCCAATTAAGTTGTGCAGACCCACTGACAATCATGAACTAGTTGAAAGCTAAAAGTCAGCTGCAAAGTAAGAGACATGAGCAGTTACGCCTTATGCTATACTTTAATGGTATATTCACTCCTACTTTCTGATGATCATGTGTTTGTTGGTTGGATGAGATATTGCAGCACAGTGGACCCTTGAAGGGCAGCCCGGCGATTTTTCAGTGTCCACAGATCTTAGTGAAATTTTCAGTGTATGTTCTTATTGTCACTGTAATATATGCCAAATTGGGCAGTTGCAAGTCATTTAGTCTTGCTGAAAATAAATTTTAAAACTTTTAGCAGATTCCCATGCGGGCTACCTTCTGTTTTTGGCGTCATTACCTCCAACACTGCCTACCCGAGCAGGCGAGCTGTCAAGAGCAATACAGTGACACTTCAGTGCCCAAATTGTCGCTGTCAAGTTTAAAAAAGCTGGCATAACTCAATGTATTCTCAGATTACATTGCCTGTTTCATTTTTCTGGCACCAGCTTCATATTTCTGATGATGAGAACACTCGTGAGGTCACGGGATACACTTCATCACTCAGTTATATAAAATAATGTGAGAGTTCTTGAGCAAATTGAACCACCCTGCCTGCTATAGGTCTATCAGTGCCATTGGAAAAGAGCGATATCAGGAAATGGTGAAAAAACTGCCAAAGTTGCCCTTCAAGATGAACTTGAAGGGGCCGTGAAAATTTGTCCCTCTTATCAGAAGTACCCCGAAAAGGTGACAAGTGGTGCATCCAAATAACTCTCACTTAAAATAGTGAACAAAGTAGGTTTACAATGGGGAGCCAAGTGTAAAAGGTCCACTTATTTTGCCTCTGCACGAGACAGGATGGTAGCTTTAAGCATTCCTGCATGGGTTTATCCTCATATGTGTATGTCAGGCTGATTTGGTCAGAATGTTGTTATTCTCATCAACATAACAGGACATTATCATGCTTCCAATACATGTTGCCACATCATTTCCTATCATGACTGGAACTAGTTGACTCCCATTTGGCTGACCAAACCCAAAAAGTAAAAAGGCTCATTGTTCATCGTCACTAGAGTAACTTAAGTTAGTCGGGCACGAAGCAGCTGATTTGGTTTATTAAACAGATTTTTTTACACTGAGTGGAAAACCAACCAGATGTTCCCACATCGTTTGCTACTCCTAGAGTTCTTAACAGAGTTTGTCTTAAGAGGAGTTTACTGTATTATGCATATTATGAATTTGTGAATACATCACAAACCCCTGGAAGGCTAAGCTAGCATGCACGTCTCATAATTGCTGGAATTGTGGATGTGCCATCAAGTTTGCCAACATAGTGCACTAGCAGTGTTCTGATGCAACAGGAAATAGTCAAAGCAGCCCATGTCACCACTCTTCAAAGCACGGCTCAAATTTGGGCTGCTTGGTACATGTTGAGAACAAGTGGGGAAACCCTGCCCTCCATAGGTGGCTGTTCCCAGAAGGTGCCCCATGAACGAGCGAACAGTTGATGATAGTCTGCACCCACTCGGTAATGTCTTCTTGCATTCTTGTTTGTATTTATGCAGCATAAAATTTCCTAACCTATGCTCAGCATGCATCAAACAAAACCCTCGACTGTATTGCATAGTAACAAACTCCTGCATTTCAGCGTGTCACAATAGGCATATCTCTTTTTTCTTACCGTCCTTCTTGAGCACGGTGTGTGACAGATGTCAGTACATGGCACGTCTTTTGGATACGTTTTCAGCTGGCAGTTGACACTTGACCTGCAGCTAGCTGTTACGTGTTTCTTGTTGTCATGCTGTCCTTTAGTACTTATGAAACTGCTTTGATTTATATGTGGCAATGTATAAACCACATTACGGAAATGTGTTAGCAGAATTATGCATAGCATTGTGTTCACTGAAAGAGAAATGTAGCAATGTAGCAAAACGCACCTATGGATGCAAACAAGGTTATATTGGCAAATAATATATATTGCAACAAGTATATAAAAACACTATGCTAAAAGCAACCACTCTTATTTAAAGTGCAAATCATACAGTGCTTAATGCACTTGAAAGTACTGTTGCCTATGTACTGCAACAGCATACAGCAGCTATCGTACAGAAGAATAACCCAGAACAGCCCTCACATCCATCATCCTGTCTCCTTTAGAACTCTTCAGTTCGTTGACCCTTATAAACTGGCAAAGAACACTGAACATTTACAGACTTAGTGGCAAGAACTGCTCAATATGTATTCAAGTTTATAATATTCATACACTCGTAATTTTAACACAGTACTGAAATGTGAAATGTATTTTTCTTTACGTGCAATAGACAACACATGAAATCCTGAAAAGCATCGTTCTCTGCAACTTTCTGGTACAGAAATAGGCTGCAATTTAGCCACTATAGCACACATACAACTTTAGCCACTATAGCACACATAAAGTATATCATCACAGATTCATTTAGTAAAAAGCCCCAACACTTATGTGAATGCAGGGTGTTGCAATGTACTAAGCATGCATTTCAAAATGCGCGTTATGTTTAAAAAGAAGCCTTCGTGTGGATCCCGAAGATCAAGGCAGACAAGCTGAAGCTGCACAAGCAACCGTGGCCTTCAGTGGAAAAGGATCCATACAGAGTTCAATGATACCGTTGAGACAGTAGGAAATGAAGAGGGAGTGTCCTGAAAATAATCACATCAATTAGGTACTAATGAATTTGCAAGGTGACACCACTTGCTTACTCCAATACAGCATTACAGGCTGTCGAAGGAAACTCGATAGAACGAATAAAACAGACTACACAAAGAATAAACACACAGTACCCCGAACAGGTTACCACTCACGGCTAATCTTTATTATGATTCCTGTCTTTTAATGTATACAGCACAGCCAATGGGCACAAATGCACTGCACATCATGGTCATAATCTATTATCTTCAGTGATATGCGCGGCTAACACATCGTATCTAAGGGCTACAAATCCTTGTCGCGCAAGGCAACGGATGTATCACTTACACAGGCGCCACCTTTCTAATGTGGCAATGCCTCCAAAATTTACCTAGCACTGCCACTCCTGCCCAGAATCCTAATACTACTGTGCAATGGCACATAGGTGCAGGATCTACAATGCGTAGGTAAATGGAACGAAGCCTTATTTACAACAGAAGCTCGTGTTCCTCTGCTCGAACAATGACACAACAGCCAGTCTGTCCGATATACGCTTTACCACAAGTGAGAGAAATGTTGTAAACCAGTGTTGTACGGAACGTCGTTCCAAGGAACGACGTTCCTGGAACGAGTTCCTTTTGGGAGGAACGAAGGAACGCCATCGTTCCATTTGGGATTGGTGGAACTGTAACGGGAACGCGTTACATTTACGAAGGAACGGCAAAGGGAACGGCGTTCCTTCTATACACCTTCCACTCCACGACGATCGCACGTACGCAGCACATTGTGCAGGGCAGATAGGCTGGGCCACAACAAGCCCTCCCTCGAGTACCCGTTTTCCTGCCGCCACTATCGCTCCCTGATAAAAAATCACGCATGAAAAAGCCATTGTATTGCGGTTTCGATGATTCGACGGGGGTGACGCTTCCCCTTCACTGTGGCTGCACGACGTCAGGGTATCCCTCTACTCTTTGGCGGTGGCCGCTTACTATGGACGCTTGCAAGTAGTATCCGGCTATCAGCCAGCCCTGCATGGGTGTACGGCAACGCGGGAGGAACTGCATGCAACAGCGAAATTCCTTTCGTCACTATGATCCCGCCGCCAGGTCTCCCTCCGAACCAAAACAGTGTCAACGCGTGCTTTACTATATCGCGTCTCCCCGCATTCGTTCTGAGAACGCGGTTACGGCCATGGTTGTCCATACTTGTAAGACACACTGTGCGTCAATCTAATCATGGTATTTTAGTTGAACTGAACGGGCTGCGCCTTATTCTAGCATCAACAGCCCTATGCCGTCAGCAAAAAGCAGAAACAAAAGGCTTTTCGAAAGGATATATACACGTGCTAACGCGAACGTGTGCTGAACATGCTTACGTGCGTGCGTGCGTGTTTGTAATGCTGAGCGAAGTTACCATCGTTCTAACTCGGACCTGGTTGATTATGTTCGGAGATGCCCAGTTTGTTTTCTAATAAAATCTATGGTTCCATTGCTATCATTAGTACGCGACCAAAGGGTTAGCTACACAGGACTGTCCTGTTAATTAGTCAATTATACTTGTGTGGTGTGGGTCATTTTCGGTTGGCATCCCGTCAAATTATGCATGTTAGGCTATTTATTTTCTTATTTGTTTCCTGCACCGCAACAGCATTTCAGCCTTGCCTTAATGTCGTTGTGCCTACAAATTTAACAGGCAAATAATGCTTATTTCTAAAGCCACGAATAAAAGAAGAAAACAGTCCCATGTTATTTAATTCGGCGGTAAACGCACAAGATAGCATTATTAAAATTCCTCACACCGGCATATATTCAATGCAGCTATAATTAACAAATAAAGTTCAGTATATCACAAGTACTTTAAAGTGGTGAGAACTAAGTAAAAGCAATATATCCAGAATTGCCAAATAGTTTATTAAAATGCTACAAGGGCCACCAATTTTGAGAAAAATCGTTTAGGATCGGGAATGCTGATGACTTCGGGGAATCTTGTTCCAGTATTTGCGTGCAATGCCATGGGTCAGGCACAAACCTTTATATGCTCTCCTAAATCAAAAGGTCTATTACTACCTTTTAGTGCCAGATGCACCACTGTTACATGCACTGGTGCATGTGAGTAACTACCTGTTTACACATTGGAGACGCAGTATCCTGGCTACGCATATGAAGAGTGAAGTGGAAAGTGTCGCTCTTGTAATAGACCATAGCGCCAAAGTTGCAGTGTAGTTGTCCGTAGTATGTTCGGTGCTCCTCGAAAATATTTGCCCCGGAGCGTTTCTTTGGATGTTTCTTTGTCTCCAGATAATATGCCGCCGGTGACATTGAAATTCTTCAGTTATACATAGGTCGATGCGAGACTTAATATGTTAACTTTAATTTGCCTCAGGATTAATTTTCAATTTTAGAAATCAAATGTAACGTTATTGTAAGGGCACGTTCCAATTTTCGAAATGTAACTGGAACGCATTCCTTTTCTATTAAAGGAACTTGTAACGGGAACTCGTTACAAAATTCTGAAGAAACGAGGAACGAGTTTTCGTTCCTGTTTTGGAGGAACGTGTACAACACTGTTGTAAACTACGCCTACAGGGCAGACAACATACCACGTGGTATAGTTCTTCTCACAAGTGGGTTTCTTTGGTGGTGCCAAAATACGTGGGCAAAGCCCAGCGAGCTTGCGTGGTGCTGAAAACGCAACAGGCACATTGTACACTCAGCCATATTTTTTTATTTGTGCGATACCTTATGCACTTACAGCACCGCTTCAGGTCTTTAACTTCTGAGCAGATCCTTATGTTGCTTTTGGCTCTTCATTTTGTGAAGGAGCATCCCAGACACCACTGTCAGTATCGAGCAAGGGAAATCACCTGCCTGCAGGTGCTCAGTCTGCCACTTAGAACTACCCTGTAACAAGAACACACAAGACTTCACCTGTACCAATTCAAGGCATTGGGCTGTGACTGCTCACTTTATACCTTACTATGTGTTGAGTAATATGGTAAAAGCTCTTTACGTGCATGCAGAGTGTACATCCAGCAAATCTGTTGTCCACTAAAAAGCATGTTCATGTCTAAAACTGCACCTCGTCAATGTAAGGAAGCTCATAGGTAGTAGGCAGCACATTTTATGGGCGTACTCTCCGCGTGCTTGTAAAGAGCTTTTGCCATGACTTGGCACATAGTAAAGTAGTAAAACGAGCAATTGCAGCCCAATACCTTGAATCGGTACTGTCGAAGTCTTGTGTGCTCTTGGTACAGGATAGTTCTAAGTGGCAGACTGAGCACCTGCAGGTAGCTGATTTACCTTGCTCGATACTGGTAGCAGTATCCATGACATTCCTTCAGAAAATGGAGAGAAAAAAAAAAGACGCTCTGAGAACTAAAAGACATGAAGTGGTGCCCTACGTGTATAAGGTATCACAAAATCTAAAAAATGTGGCTGAAAGGAACAATGTGCCTATTGCATTTTCAGCGCCACACAAGCTCACTGGGCATTGCCCATGTATTTCGGCACCACCAAAGGAACCCATTGTGGGAAGAACCATAGCACATGGTATGTTGATTGCACTGTAGGTGTAGTTTCCCTCTATAACATCCCTCTTACATGTGGTAAAGTGTATATCGGATATCATACAAACTGGTCATTGCGTCAATGTTCGAGCAAGGGAACACAAGCTATCTGTTATTAGTAAGGTCCCTTTCCATTTACGTACACATTCATCATCATCATCATCATCATCAGCCTGTTTAGGTCCACTGCAGGACGAAGGCCTCTCCCAACGATTTCCAATCCACCCTATCCTGAGCGAGTTGGTTCCACTTTATGCCTGCAAACTTTTTAATTTCATCGCTCCATCTAACCTTTTGCCTGCCTCTGTTACGTTTTCCCTCTCTTGGTATCCATTCCAGTTGCTCTTACTGTCCATCTGTTATCTTTCCTCCTCATGACATGCCCTGCCCAGGTCCACTTCTTTCTTTTAATTGATATAATAATATCGGTTACTCCTGTCTGTTCTCTGATCCATTCCGCTCGTTTTTTATCTCTTAGCGTTACCCCTAACATTTTTCTTTCCATTGCACGTTGCGCGCTCCTTAGTTTCATCTCTAGTCTTTCGTTATCCTCCACGTTTCTGCACCGTACGTTAGTACTGGGAGAATGCAGTGATTGAATACTTTTCGCTTTAGTGAGAGCGGTAAGTTTCCTGTCATGATTTCGTAATTCCTTCCGAATGCGCTCCAGCCCATCCTTATTCTACGGAGAATTTCTTTTTCATGGTTAGGAGTTCCTGTTATTAACTGTCCCAGGTATACGTATTCGTTTACACATTGTAAGGGTTCATTGTCGATTTTAAATTCCTGTTCCTTAGCTAGGCTATTGAGCATAACTTTGGTCTTCTGCCTATTCATTTTTAATCCAATTTTAATACTTTCCCTGTTTAGGTCATCAATCATGTTTTGTAGTTCGTCTCCATCATTGCTAAAGAGCACAATGTCGTCTGCGAATCTTAAATTGCTGAGATATTCTCCGTCTATTCGAATTCCCTTGTCTTCCCAGTGTAGACGTTTAAAGATTTCCTCTAAACATGCAGTGAATAGCATCGGGGATATCGTATCTCCCTGTCTCACACCTCTCCCGATCGGGATTTCTCTGCTTCTCTCATGTAGGAGTAGTGTGGCTGTGCAATCTTTGTATATGTTGTTGATGGTTTTCACGTATATGTCCGGTACCCCTTGTCTACGTAGAGCTTCTAGAACTGCTTGTATTTCTATCGAGTCAAATGCTTTCTCGTAGTCGATAAACGCCATATAAAGAGTACACATTACAGGTCCTGCAACTGCGTGCCATTGCTCAGTATTATTAGGATTCTGGGAAGGAGTGGCAATGCTAGAGAAACTTTGGAGGCATACCGCATTAAAAAGAAAGGTAGCGCCTGTGTAAGTGACAAATCCATTGTCTTGTGCGGCAAGGAGTTGTAGCTCTTAGATACAATGCGTTCATCCGTATCTTTGGTGATATGCACGGCTATGAACATGGTGTGCAGTGCGTTTGTGCCCATTGGCTCTTCTTATTATTAAGAGACGAATCACAATAAACATTAGTGGTGAGTGGCACCATTCTGGTGTACTGTGTGTTTCTTTTAGGAAGTTTAAACTCCTCCAGCCACAGTTTACAGAGAGCCCGACACATGTGTTTCTTCTGTGTCTAGTCCTTTTTATTTGCTCTATCTAGTTTCCTTTGACAGTATGAACCAACTAGCCCCGCAACAATTCCTGTTAAGCATAATAGGCTTTTTGACAGTGCTTTGGTCATAATAAATTGTTGAACCAAGAATGTAATTGGGGCCGACATTTCGACAAGAGCCTACATGCAATGTGGAGAAGACCAAGCTTGTGTGCAGAGGATGGAAACACACGAGCTTAGATACATGCTTCCTTCCACTCTTGCTCCGTTACCTTTGCAGCTGGAGAAGCATCAGCAAGGCATAAAAAGAGGTTGCTATGGAAGGCAGCTGCTACCCTGAAGAAGAAAGGTCCTCTTGTCGAAATGTTGGCTCCAAGTATATATTCCTGGTTCAACGATTTCTCATCACTTTATAGCTTCATGTTCTCCGTGAACTTCTAGTTTGCTTTGATTGATAGTGCTTGGTTACACATTGCCACCACACCAAGTGTAGCCTGCCTGTCCAAGATACCAAGACGAACGATGGCACATTAGGGTGATTCCACATAAGATCGAACAAAGCATGGCTGGTCACCCTCTTAAATTTATTTCAAAATTTTATATATTGCGGCCCGATGTTTGGAAAGAAGAGATCCGCAGTTGGTTTTGCTAGCAAAAATTTTGTCGAAGCACCGGGAGTGAATAATGACGAAGAGGTGGAGTGCCGCACTTACCTGCTCTTCTGTTTTGGCCAACTTTGGTTATTAATTACACAAACTATGCTAAGGTTAGGTGGCTGAAATTTTTTAAAGTAATTATACGCATGCTTGTGCTTGTTGTAAATTATTTTTGTGTTTTATGGGGAGCGTACATATGTTTATAAAAATCCCCGAAATCAGCCCAGGAAGCATTTTTCTGTGCACTTTGCGAGCTTATATCTCAAAAAAGGCTTGTGGCAGAGCGGCGAAAACCCCGCATTTCGTTCTAAGCATGCTCTTTTGTCAAACTGCAAAAGCTTATATTTGTATGACTTTTCAATAAAGAGATACGGGCGGGCTAACTTCAAAAAACACTGAATAGGGCAAATTTCTGAAGCCAAAAGAAAAAAAAACAATTTTGATATTTTTCAACTTTGTACACTTATGCTCCTTCACATTGGCTTTCACAATCACCAAAAAGATATCGCATAATTTTGTTCCACTAGGAGTTAACAGGCCCTCGAATTATACCCTTATGGAAGGCTCAGCGAACCATGCACGCCTGATTATTCTGACATTTGTGATCGTGTACGGCTTTTAAATTTTGGCATGATAATGTGCCTGGTCATTTATGTCTGAACACTGCATATTAGCTGTGAGGAACGCAATAGTGAATGATTAGGGGTGAGTTTTGTACGCGTTGGGTTCTTTGAGGCGCTGCGGTATCGCAGCTCAGACAGATATTTTCCGTCCTTACCTCGGCAAAAAGGCAATAAGAAGTCAATGCGTAGCTTAGATTACCCCCCACCCCCCGGCAAAAAAAAAGAAGATAGGGTAAAAATGCAATAAGCAAAGAGCGCTTTCCAAATAATTTTTAGCAAAATGGAAAATTTGTGAAGGTCAAGAAGAACCGCTTCACTAAATCATGTTTCTGGGCTGAAATCGTGTTTATTCCATTGATCAGACAGTTCAGATTTCTTCTTTCATGTACACGTAACTCCTTTCAAGCAGGCCCGGCTATTCGCGCAATGTACAAGCCAGGGGACGCTTTCGTTGACGTGGATAGGTGCCAGGCATGCCAACACCATGGAACGCGGGTACTCTCATCCACTCTTCCTTCTTTAACTCGCGGAGGGCAACAACTTCTTTTTCTTCAAGGTGTATTAGATGTACACCTTTCAGTTTCTCTGAGAAAACGGTTACAAAGTCTCTGGCTGTACGAATTGCACTTTCAGGGTTTGTCCTCAAGTTGTTGAGCATTCCCTGATGCTTGACGGGACCTCCGACACCATCGCACGCGTTTTTCCCGTGTCCAGTTGCTGAGAATACCCATTGGGTACTGGGACAACAGCTCTTTCCGAACTCGAAAAGCCTATATCTATTTTTTGAAATGACTGGCGGGTCCATCACTCACATATGTCACCTTAGAGTAAACCGGCAGGTTGTCCCCTTCCACCCATTCTTTCACTTTCACTCGAGCCAAGCAGGCGTGAGCGGAGTCGTGGCTCAAGTCGTCATTAACAACAACGAAACTCTTCGTAGATTTTCTCGTTGTTACCACGTGTGTAAAGACGAATGCTTGCTGTTTGTGGCAGTGGTATGCCTGAACTTCATCAGGAAGCACGACAGTCCAGTTTTCGGCAAAATCAAAGTGGAATATAATGCTTCCACGCTGCATGCATTGCTTTTCCTCGTATATAGAGCTCTACTTTGTCTCTTCGTGATGTGGTTGTGCATGATCCACCTTGTCACCAATACTCGAAGATGATTAAAAAAGTATCAGCACTGAAAACATCTTTTACAAGGTCGCCTGCCTCCCACATTTCTAGCAATATTTCTTCGTCTTCTGGGATATTAAGTTTCTCCAGTGTCAGGGACCTGCCTTTTGGACACTGATTGCATTCGCCTAAAAGACACTCTGATGGTGACGGAATGCAAACGAACGCTGAGTGAACCTCATCAGCATCGATTCTGTGGCCAGTAATGTTCTCAACAGTGGCAAGGCAAAGCTTATAGTTGGAGCAAATGGCACAAGCACACACATCATCCTGGGGATAACATCTTACCCAGCGCGGTCGCAAGGTGTAGAATCTAATCTGAAATAGGTGCGCGCATCCGGTTATTAATTGTTTTGCTTTTGTTTCCTTTGGCGTTCTATGCCTTGCTTTGCCACTGGAGTGCCACGTTCTTGTGTTTGTGATAAGGAAGCTCGACGTGGTTGTGGACGACGAGGTCGGACTGGCAGACACGATGGCGTCTAGGCTTAACCAGCCCGAGCAGCAAAATCACCTTTAACTCGCGCCCCACTATAGCATTAGCGATCCGGCTGCGGAGCTGTAGTGGATGCGCTTCTTCACTATACGTTATACTGACCACAAGTGGCGGTGCAGTTTCTCTGGTGACAGCGGCTGTCGACCGCGTGCGTGAAGCGAGCGCTCATAGCTACCCGATAGTGTTTTGATCTTGCTTCCATCTCCGCCTTGTTATTAGCGCCTAACTACGGCGCGAACAAAAGGCAGAATGGATAGCGAATCTCCAATGCACAGGTATTGAAGTTACCCAAGAAGTGTTTGGAACGCTTTTGGTCTGAGGAGGCGAAAAGGAGCTCTGACTGTGCCTCTCAGAGCATCTGGGGGGCACGCGCACCTGCTAGCTAGCCCCGCGCTCATGGCTGCTCGGGTGACCAAATCGCTTCGCAATTGACACCATCAGTGCCACCAACACCTTTTTTCAGTGCTGCTGGCCTCTCAAGGACCAGAAATTCAATTCTGCCTTCATTCTATACACTCAGCAGGCAAGAAGCCAGATCAACAATTGCCTATCATTGCGTAAGGGTTTAATTCGACGGCCTGTAACTCCTAGTGGAACAAAATTATGCAATATGTTTTTGATGATTGTGAAAGCCAATGTGAAGGAGAATAAGTGCACAAAGTTTAAAATATCAAAAATGTTTTTTTTTAATTGTCAGAAATTTTCATTGTTCGGTGTTTTTCTTAAAGTTCGGCCACCCGTATCTCTTTATTGAAAAGTCATACAAATATAAGCTTTTGCAGTTTGACAAAAGAGTATGCTTAGAACATAATGCGGAGCTTTCGCCGCTCTGCCACAAGCCTTTTTTGAGATATAAGCCCACAAAGTGGACAGAAAAATGCTTCCTGGGCCGATTTTGAGGATTTTTATAAAAATATGTACACTCCCCATAAAAAAGCAAAAATAATTTACCACAAGCAGAAGCATGCTTATAATTACTTTTAAAAATTTCAGTCACCTAACCTTAGTATAGTTTGTGTAATTAATAACGAAATTTGGCCAAAACAGAAGAGCAGGTAGGCGCGGCACTCCACCTCTTCGTCATTGACTCCCGGCGCTTCGACAAAATTTTTCTAGCAGAACAAACTGCGGATCTCTCCTTTCCACACGTCGGGCAGCAATATATAAAATTTTGAAATAAATTTAAGAGGGTGACCAGCCGTGCTCTGTTCGATCTTACGTGGAATCACCCATTAACATAGTAACGGATTACATACACTTCTTGGAGAAAAGTGGAAGCCGTGTGCTCTGTGCGCTTCTACTTTTCTTCATGATGGTTATCAACATGCCCAAACAGCGACTTTATATGCACTTGTCCAAGATATGTCACGGCACAATGAAAGTCGCAAACATGTTTTTCGATGAAAGATCCCTATGATTTCCTGAATGATTTAATAATTCATTGAGGAGTTCTATTATTTGTTAGCTGCTAGGAAAGTTCTTTTGGATGTGACTTGCCTATACAGGGAATTTCTTAAGTGTATTTTTATCCAGCTACACTGATCAGAGGGACCAATACTGAAATATAAAAACCCACATTTTGTAGTACAGGTAAGGGATTAGCAGAATTTGCACTAGCAGTAATTGTCTAAAGAAATGAATTTTTAACTAACTTCTAATATATGCAGCATTTACTTAGGCTTTGGGATGCCTCAAAGAACTGAAAACTGAATGACACAGCAACCCACAGAAATGAATTAATGAAGTTAATGCTCTCTGTAATAATGTCCTCATTTGTATATGCAACTACACTAAAGAACAGCATTAATGAGTATACTTTCACAGCATCGATAATTTTCTAATGCATAAAAAATGGTGTTCCACATATAAAAGTAAAAAAAAAACCACATCAGCTATAATTTATTATGCCAAGGCATGTTTTACTATTGGAGCACAGAAAAAAGGGTGACATGAGAACTATGGACTAGTGCTGTTCTTTTCTTGTCCTTGTTTCTTTGGAACTACTATTTTTTTCCTACTGAGGTCATGAACCAACTTGTTCAACACAGCACTGTACTTGGCTACATTTCACCACAGTGATCTTAAAGGGCCCTTAAACCACCTCCAATTATTTTTTAAACATTTCAAGTAAACACATGCATCGAAACCAGAACGTTGTCACGATCAGTGATGCCAAATGTGGCAGTGCTATGCAATGCTGGTGAGTCGCGGAAAAAAGAAACAATCCTGTGCTCCTCTCCGGCAATTTACAGTGCATCCTGCTCGTCCTAATGGCCCCAACTGCAGGCACAGTTGATTAGTAAAATGAGAACCTACAACCTCTGGCAAGGTCGACATACAGATCAGCTGTATCGGCAAGGCCATTAGCGGTACGCTCGCAAAAGGCAATCTGGCACAGCAACAACAGTGCTTAGCTGGGAAGATGGACATTGTTTTGAAGAGTGCACTGGTGATGGCGGATCATGTGACATTTGGAGAACTTGGCAAGGAGCAGACAAGACCAGCCAGACAATGCACATTCGAGGGGACTGAAGCAGGGATTGCATTTCAGTGATCAAACACATGTAACTCCGCTGTTACTGCACCATTTCAAAAAAACTCTTGCAGCTAGTTATTCATTGCAGACTCATGCACGACTGCAACAGTGCAACTAAGTTTCGACCTTGGGGTGCTCTAGGAGCCCTTAATTACCAATCACATGAGCATTTTGCCGCATCACCATAACATAGCACTCATTGTTTCCCTCAGTTGAAGACAGTTCCAGGTGAACAGTATTACTTGAGAGCTTTTGCACAATCGGTCATCAGTACCCAAAGGTCACAGTGTTAAGAGGTACATAAAGCTCAATGCAAAAAAGTTTATGCATGCTACAGACAGCCCTATCGCATTGTAGGCATTGAACATAACATAAAGTCAGAAAAATGCTAGATGTATGAGCAGGCAATGTGCAAGCTTTGATCACTAAAGCAAATGTTCGTACATTAAATGTTTTGTTACTTAAATGCGATGGCACTGCAGTTACCTTGCCTGTAAACATATCAAATTGGATTAATTACATGATCGAGTTCCAACTTTATATCACTGTGTTGAAAATATGTAAGAAAGGTTAAATAGAATATAGGATATGCAGCACAAAGCACTCAAGTGCTGAAAGAGAGGTAAGTGAGCATGAAGAAAATCAGAGGGATAACCATGCAGGCCAACTACCGGCAACACTGCGTCAGACACATGCAACATAAATAGATTAGTAAAACCACCAGTAATACTTAGACAAGGCTTAGCAAGATAAGGATTTGCGTAGGCTCAAAAGTGTGAATTCCTTATCATGTAAAGCCACTGATGGTTGACTTATGCATCTGTTGCAGTGTACATACAGACCATTTGACTAGATTCAAGAACAATTCAAGGATTCTGTAGGCCAAATTTAAGAAGGAACAAAAGAAGCTTTTTCATCCATTTTTATAAGATATGCATTTTATGAATATTGATATCTTCTTCCTCTTGGTTACAATTTCTCTCTACAGCCACTATGTGGGTCTCCTTTTCCTGTGGCTGACCTGAGGGTGCTGTTTGCCCCGGCTAATGGTGTTAGGTCATTGTTTGCCTTCAGCATATTCTCTCAGACAGTTTAACACTTTGTGGAGCTTGGGCTTTCCTCTTGAAAACAAGCTCACCCCTCTTGTTATTTCCTTCAGCATTTCCTTTTTCCTTTTAGCATTCTTCCAAATAATCGCTGTATTGGTGCCTTGCCTGCTGCTTCAGCTGCCTCTCTTCTGTTACCTGCACCACAGCTCTTTACAGCACAAAAAAAAATAAGTTGCCTAAAATTAAGAGATAATATTTCAAAATAAAGAGAGCTGTGCTAGTTCTCAAGCTAGCCTTCAAAAGGAACGTGGATAAATATATTCTGATCGCAAGGTGTTCAATATCAATCCACACTTGGTAGGCTTCATCTCACCTGGTTTTTGCTTGTGAACAAGCCAAGTGCACAGGTACAAGTTACTAGTCTGGACACAGTTAAATTTGCTATCTTATTTCCGAATGTTCAAGAGGGCTACTACAGCCTCTCCGATTGGCTTAAGATGCCATCATTACACATTGCCTAGTCATCACAATTTCTGCCTCTCACCACTTTTTTTAGTTGTGCCCACAAGCTCCCAATCATTCGCAGTTGAGCACGGGCAAGCGAACACCCTAGTTTTAAGGAATTCAAAGAGCGCATCCATTTCCAAGGTGTTTCAAAGGGCCTCAATCTAAGGTCTAAGGATTTCAAGTTGCTGTACATACCCAGTGCCACCGAACATTCTAAAATAGTATGCCTCTGAAATTTCCACGTTCCTATTGCAATGGCAATCAAACACACACCCTGCTTCAAAATCAGGCTGGCAGACACCACATTTATGGTGCACATCTTGGTTCCATTCATAATGAGGGAAGTTAAGGCACACAAAAGCCAACTGTTATCTGGAGGGGAGTACCACGGTGAGAAAGATAAGACACAAAACTCATCTGCACATGCTCAGGAATGATAGTACCATCTGTCAATTGGTAAACCTGCAGGTATACACAAGAAAAATGTTTAGGCATTTTATCTCTTGCCTACACAAGTTATCAAAGGCTGACTAAGGCACTTTAATTCACGACAGCTTATATGCCAAGCCTCAATGAATAAACACATCTAATGGTGGAGGCTTGGCATATCAACAGTAGTATAAATGCATGCACAAGTCTCCCTTCACTTACCTTTTACAGAAAGAGATGAAATTATTAAGCAGTTATTGCACGTGCAGACCTGCACGTATACCGACTGACATGTGGTGCTGTCATTCCTGACCATGTGCAGATAAGTTATGTTTTTTTTTTCCGCCATAGTGCTCCTGTTCAGTTGACAGTTGATGCTTGTGTTATCTACTTCTCTTACATTTATGTCGCACACTTTAACTCCTTTCATTATGGATCCACACTTCAGCTTTCAGTCATGCTCACCTACGTTGAATGTCTTTCCATCTGTCATGTCATTTTGTGTTATATTAGAAAATTGGTTACAGATGCATCAGTCAACCACCAGTGGCTTTACACGACAAGGAATTCACCCTTCTGAGAACAGGCAGACTTTAACCATGTTAAGCATTGTCCAAGCATCATTGCTGGCTTTACCAGCCTACCGATGTGACATATGCCTTTGACGCAGTATTTGGTAACCTTTCTCACCTTGTGCTTATATGTGCATGTGCTTTTGTGACCAATGCAAGTTAGTTGGTAATTAGTGCTAGTGGGTCTCTCTTTGCTTTCCTTCATACTCAGTTGCCTCTCTCTCAGCACTGAAGTGCTTTGCACAGCATATCCTGCACCATGAATATAAATCAAGGAAGTTATGAGACATATTAAATAAGTGGCTAAGTGCATTCATTGCCCCCATGCCCTCTACACACTTAGATAAGAGATGAACAAAAGGATGGGAATGGACTGAGGGGTCATTTTGTCACTCAATACCACAGGCAACCAAAAACGAAATGAAGGAAAGCATAGATGTGTTGCTTGTAATTTTTAAACTGAACTAAAATTGTGACATGAAGGAAAAGTGAGCTCCTTGATCTGCTTCCACCTTTACCTTGATCCAGCAGGGTTGACACCTTCAGCAAACGCGGAAGGATACGGTCATGTGACATTTTATGAAAGATCATGTGCTCTGTGATGCCATCTGGCAAAAAAACACCCAGGGCTGTGCAGAGGCTGTAGCACAGTGGCAGCATAAGCTAGGCTTTGCTGCGTGCTCCCATTGTCCTTTTTTGGTCTTTTTCCATTCCTGCTTCTTCTCCCCTCTTCCACTTCCATTGTCTTCTTTTTCTGCTTCCTCTTGTTATTTGCTGTCTGGCAGAGCTCCTTTTCTTCGTCATCATCTTATACTTCTTCGCTTGTTCTTCCTTTTTCTTCACTGTCATCTTTTTCCTCTGCTTCGTTGTCATGGTCACCTTATTCCTCTTCGTCTTTTTCTTCACTGGCATTTCCTTCCTCGTCTTTCTCACAGAGAAGCTGTTCTAGGTTGAGCCTTCATAAATGTATGTCTGCCATTTGATGCCACACAGCCCTACATGATAGAGGGCCAATCCCAAAGGCAGTGCACCATGTGATGTGTAGAAAACTTCAGGTGCTGTGGGGAGTGAGGGTGCATGAGTGCATTTGCGTGTGTGTGTCCAGTACGAAGTCGCAGGTTTGACCCCTGCAGCCACGGCTGCATTCCCATAGTGCAAAGTCGAACAAAAAAAAAGAAGAAAGAAGTGCATGAGCGGCTACATTGTGGAGCACTTTTAATAAACCACAACTCAACATTAATCCGAAGTGCTCCGTTAGGGCAGTAGGTCAGGCATGCTAAGAGAAGGAAAGAAAGAACAGGTGGCCCATTTGGGATGATCGTCTAGGTGTAACTAACACAGCTTTGCTGTTCACTTTTTTGGCCCTCTCTTCCTCCTCTTCTCCTTTTTCCTTATCACTGATAAACCCATACATATGACATGTGATGTCCTGAAACTTCACTCTTGCCACATCAGAGATGTGGCTGAGAACACAAGATGTTCAACCATGTAGTAAGAGTGTGGCACTACCCCATACAGCTGCGTTCAAATCTGCACAGACATGGAGTTCTTTTCCTTGTTGTGAGCGATACCGGTTATGCACAATGGGTTTGAGTGAGGGGTAAGGTCTGTGTTGTACTGGCAGGCCCACACCACAGGGTAGGTGTCCGCCACCTCCCCACAGTGCTGGCACTGTCCGGTGACCGTAGGTCAAAATGTTTAGTTATTGCAGGGCATAGCAGTGTGTTGGTTTGCAGCCTTAGCAGGATGTGCTCGTCGACTTTCTTCAACCCCTTTGCGGGGTAGGGTAGTGCCGATGGCTTTCCTTACAATAATTTAAAATTTCCTGATACCGGAGGAAGGGGTCACCTTCCCCGTTTGTCTCCATTGGCATTGAAGTAGAAAACCCAGGAACGAGTGCTCGGGCAGCCACATCTGCGTGCAGCCTCATTTCCCCGCAATCCCTCATGGTCCAGTGCCCATATTATGCGTTTTAGTGAGGATCAACGTCTCTTATGCTACTGCACAATATTCTTTCAGCTAGGGGTGAGATGTGCCCTGCTATGTAGTTACGGCACGCTCCTCACGAATCCATAATAATGCGTTTGGAATCGCTGTGAGAGGCCGCAAGGGCAATGGCGACCGCCTCAGCCTACATTACGGACGGCCCTGAAGGTCAGTCCATCCACCCGTGTTCCTCCCTGAACAATGGTGGCCGTGTACCACTCCTCAGGGTACGGGCCAGCTATGTCCACGTAGTAAATGCCTCTCTTTTGTCCGTATTTCAACTCTAGCGCCCGAGAGCGCTTCCCGTCTCACTGTGTGTTTGTCTCTGTCCATTTTAGTGGGTAGCAGTCGGATGAGAAGGGCTCTGTGCCACAGTTCTGGTACTTTGTCCCATTCCTGGTGGTGGAACTCATGTTTGATGTGCAGTCGCGCTAGCAAACTTTGACCTGAGCTAGTTTGGCTCAGCCGTGTGGAGGAATGCTTTATGGGTGCAGGAATATGATATGGTTGTAGTTCGTAAATATGGAAGGCAATATTTAGGATGCAGGCTGCCTTAAGAGCACCAATTAAATAACCAAGCGAGGATGATTATGGATACACAGCTTTCATTGTAGTTGTTGACGTGGCAATGATCTCTCAGCAGTAACAAGACAACCAAGTGCTCAATCCACTGATCAAATTCCTGAAAGTGCAAACTAAGAATGTGCTGACAAGACAATGTTTTCAAGTGGTTTCCCTTCATTTTGTTTACGCAACAGTGTTCTCTATTGAAAGAACTTCTCTTCAACGGGCAAGAGCCATCAGCTAGTCGCCACTGAAGTCTGCGCAGCGAAATCTTGCAGGCTTGACACAATGAGGCCACATGTAGTCACCTCGGCTACACGGGAACGCTGGCACAAATCCACGACAAATACTAATGGCCAAAGCTTGCAGCAGAGGTCATGCATTAGGTTGGGACCTGCACTGACTGCCAACGTCGTAAAGTGCCACCGACTAAATTGTATGGACTACTGTATCCTATAATAGTGCCAGACGTGCCATTTGACAAGTTGGAATGGACCTTCTTGGCATTTTTCGAATGTCTCAAAGCAGAAATAAATCGGCAATGGTCACGACAGACTACCTCACCACATACAGAAATACCAAGGAAATTCCGTGTGGCACTGCAACTGAGGCGACAATTTCTAAATGGGAACACAATCCTGAGGCATGGCACTCCAGCGGCCATCGTAACAGACAGAGGAATGGCTTTCACAGCTAAGCTTCTGCGCACTGTGCTCGCACTTAGTGGCACTGCGCATTGAATGACGGCCTACGACATACAAACCGATGAACTTACAGAACAACTCAAAAAGGCTATTGCAGACATGCTGTCCGTGAACATCGATGCGGTGCACAAGAATTGGGACAAGATTTCACCTTATGCCATGTTCGCTTATAATACAGCACGTCAGGAAACAACGAGAATGGTGCCATTTGGTCTCCTACCAATATAACCAAGACAGTGGATGAGGGAATGACAGCTGCTGTAGCTCAATTGGTAGAGCATTGCATGCAGTGTGCGAAAGTTGTGGGTTCAGTCCCCACCAGCAGCGAGTTCTTTCGTCCACTTTAATTCATTTTCCTATTTATCTAGTAATTACTGTACTTCAGTTAGTTTTAGAAATATGTTCACACTGAGTCCCCCTTTTCAGCATGCGACATATCTGAGTCTGACAGGTGGCTTAGAGACCTCAAACATGTACATTTGGTGCATAGTCTATATGAGTGGCAAAATGCTGAAAGTGCTTGAGAAAAATGCGCTTCCCATGGCAAGAGAAGTGAAGAAGACCAAGTACAAAAATGTAGATGAAGAGAACGACAAACTGCTCCAAAATTTAGTTTTAGCATTGTAAGATTTGCTGGAGGACCAGTTCACAATGCATACTTTTTAGTGGTTTTACAGCAAAAATAAGCAAAGAGGAAAAAGACAGGACAAACTGCAGCACTTTGTACTGTCTCATTGCCCTTTTTTCTTGTGCTTATATGTGTTACTAGAGCTAAAGGAAATGAACACAATGTGTTACTGTGAGTAAAGTGGGCACAAAGCTACTCCATTAAACAGATGAGACAGATATGGTGTTAGTCACAACTAACTTAATGTACAGGAAAGCAGTGAAATATGTGGCCATAGTACACGTGTAAACAACACTGCTTCAAACAAATGCCAAATTATATCAGATTGGAGTACATCACAAAACGTTTTGAAATTAGCCGGTATTTAAAAATTCGTATTCATCATTAGCAATGCCACAGATTCCTCACTGATAATTCTTTTTCTTTAATGCAGTAGGATTCCATAATCTCATGGGCCAGAGAATCTGTACTTTTACCAAGAATTGAAGCACTGGCAAACCTCGTCTGACATGAGCATGATTAGCAATGTACAGACAAATGCGCTGACAGACAGTTTTTATCATGGAAAGTGCGCACTCCCTTACTATTGTTTAGATACCAGCCAGTTTGGCTGATGTAAACCCCACTGCAGCTGAGTGGGGATTTCATACACCATGCCGACCGAACAAGCCATGCACAGCCTAGTGTGCATCTTCATGTAAAGGGAGAGCTGCAGCTCTTCTGAAATGTGTGGGCACAGACCAGACAAGTTGCGTGGCGCAGAGAAAACTAGTCACCTTGTACCTTTTTGCTGCGTTTTGAAGGTTGTGAGCAACTAGTGTACACAAGGCACAACCATTGGTCTTTTCACCATCAGTCGCCTGCTTTGTCTTGCTTTGGAGAAAGGTTTCAGAAATTGATACAACAGTTACATGAGTGAATCTTTTGCATGACCCAATTAATAAAACTAGCCTGCATCCTCTCAGGAGATGATATTGCCAGCGCTACCTCAGGACACATGGTAGCAGTGGCCTTCTTAACAAATTTAGAATGGGCCGCATAAAATGGTACGAGCTCCTGACATGCACAGCAACAATGTTTCCTGGGGTTTCATGTGCCATAACCACAATGTGATTGTGAGACATGCTGTAGTAGAGGGTCTTGGAAATTTTGGTCACTTGAGGCCCTTTAACGTGCACTGAAATACATAGGCCTCTAACATTTTCCCTCCCTAACATCACACTCTAACGTGCTGCATAATCATGTGCTTGTTTTGGCACACAAAATCCCAGAATTAATTACTAAACATCTTACTAATGCTTACATTACCATTAGCTTTGAGAAAGTAATTTATAGGAGACATGTTTTTAAATGACAGCCCTAACTTGCAGGAAAGCATGTATATATGGGCTTGTATTGATCCCAGTCTCAGAAATCCACTTTGACACATCAGAAATGGCAGACTATGAAGAAAAATAAAATACAAGTATATAAGACAGTGTCATTAGTACTTGAGAAAGCAAATTTCTTTTTGTTGTCATCAACCAACACGTATAGCCAAAGGGTCATTACACTAAGTGATAACTAAGTGACAATGATATGAATGAACCCAGAACAGACAACCAAATAACTTCAGCACATACCAGCTGATCTCCACTGAAAGTAGTCGACAACACAAGTGCTTGTAGACTACTGCTGTTGCTGCCAATCGATAGCAAGGAGGATTAGTGCCAGAACAGGACTTGGTGGCTTAAGCAGTAGTTAGGATTTATAATACTGCATGTAGACTCCAATGGCATAAAGGAAGCTTCAGTCCTGCAATGAACAAGGTCACCAAGGACAAGGATGTCAGTTCTAATCAGCTTCTTTAAATTCACGCACTCTGGAACATGTTTAATTTACTGAACCATTTGTTGCACGGCCAGTCACAACTATATTAAATACTGTAAAACACCACCATTAGGCAAGCATGTAGCTGTTACAGACTGCTTACAGAAAATTATGTACTGCAATGAAATATGTGACATGCCGGAGCTAACACATTGACACAGACAAACAACTGTTATCTTCATAGTGAAAAGAACAGGCATGCAAAGAACACAAGGGGGAGAAGTGGACAACCCGAACGCCGTCTATATAACTTCTCTCCCACTTCATGCCCCTAGTGTCTGTGTTTTGCATGCCTGTTCTTTTCACTATGGAGCCTTACCAACTCACTCAGCTTTCTGTCCTTTTGTTATCTTTTTCATCTTGTGTTATGGCAATCACTCTACAGTACATCACACCCAGTTAATACTGACTAGCCCTGCTTCTTCTTGTGATATGATATCCTGCAGTAAGGCTGCACATACACAAAGTTGTTTTCTGTAGCTCGAGCAAATGAGTTCAGCGTTCACAGTGTACAAGGCTACTGTTCTTAAGGGCCACTAATAATGTCTCTTCTTTCTAAAAAATTTTGCTTGAAGTCATACACTTCACTTGCCAAGTCTTAGACTAATATATACGTTTTTCTGAAATATGCACATTGAAAACTAGCAATTCAAACAGTATCCACTTTCAGTACTACTTTAACTACAAGGTGCATGCGAAGAAAAAAAAAAAGAAAGAACACTGACGACCTGGCTAAGTGTTTAGCTCTTCTTTCCTTTTTTTTGTGCGCTATTCATTCATAATGCAACTTTACCAACTCGCCCAACTAGCTGAGTTTGTCACCTTATTACAAATCATAAAAAAGATGCTACGATCGGGCTGGGGAAGCCTCAATTTCTAATTTACGGATGGTGCACATCGAGGAACGTATAGTCAAACCTTAAGAACTAACGCCAGGGTCAACGCACTTAAACCAATAACAACACGCTTAAACAATAATACTCGCCTTCATCGGGTTAAAAAAAAAGAAAATGTTCAGGACACATATGCTGTAGCACTATGAAAAAGCTTCCTCTAACAAATACGCTCTGCGTAGACGTACTGCGTGGCGTTTGGTCTTCTTTTATGATTTACTATACCTGATATATACTTCTATTCTATTTCCTTGCTGCTTACTTCGGCCACAAATTTCCAACCAACGCGCCCGTTACAGAACGTGATCGCTAGGATATTCGCAGCTCACGGCGAGAGTATACGGAGTCGAGCTAAACGCAAACCTTAAAAAGAAAGCAACACAACTAGTTTTTGTGGCCGCTCGCTTTACAAGCGAGAACCAATACAGAAACTCACCAAAAAGTCTCCTCCAAAGGCGGGAAGCACAGAAGCTGGGAGTGACGGACCGGCCAACGGCCCGGTTGGCGGCGGCGTGTGGTTCTCGGCGTTCACCTTTGGCATAAATTGTACGTCCATACATGTACATACTACT
Organism: Hyalomma asiaticum; assembly: GCA_013339685.2. Lineage (NCBI taxonomy): Eukaryota > Metazoa > Arthropoda > Arachnida > Ixodida > Ixodidae > Hyalomma > Hyalomma asiaticum. Next base: position 72,266,975 of record CM023490.1, on the reverse strand, counting down.
GTGGTTTATCCCGTAGACCACGCTTGATGGCGCGAGAAACGTATCAAAATAAGACTGTTTTCTTTCAAATGCCGCTGGCTGGCAGGCGTGACCCAGCGTGCCGGGGGTGCCGGCGCTCGATTTTGGCGGGATCATTTTGAAGGGCTGTAGTGGCGACATCTGAACGAATTTAAAGTTTTAAATGTGGGAGTGTCACAATGCGAATTGTAAACTGGTAATTGTTTAGTTATTTTACTTATAATAATAATAAACAGATGTACTTGGGGTTTAACTTGGTTGAACGGGTTTGCAAATATCGTTGGCCGTACCAAGGGCCGGTCGTCTTGTCGTCTGCTACAGACGAATACGGCAGACAACCTGTACATAGTGCTCCTTTAATTAAACAAATCTTCAGTTTTGCTTAGTCAGCTGATAGGCTGATATTGGTGCGTGCAAACTTAAAGACATAAGAGGGAATTGCAAGCGTGCAGGCTGAAAGAAAAGCGCCAGGCACGAAATTCCCAATTAAACCTCCGACGCACAAATGGCCGGCTCTCTAGACGAAAAGCTGTGGCAACTCTACAAAACAGTCACCTCCGGTTCCGACGAATGTGCGCTCCTTTACTTGAAATAAGCGAATTCCACCCAAAAGTGATCGACTGCAACACCAAGTACTTGAATTCAATCGAAACGGCCGCAGCTTCCGTGCCAGATCGAGCCCGATCGCCTCCAATATATAGCACTTTTCTGTAATATTTTCTACCTCTGTGGGCCTTGCCCAATCGCTGTACTAGCTGCCACAGAATGCCCATAACACGTCCTACCTCGAGATGCCGCGCGCTCACATGTGAGCGGACAGAACCAGTCGTTATAACTTATTTGCCTGAAATCGATCAAGAGGGGAAGGGGGGAGGGGGGGGAAGCAAGGAATGCATAGTTGGGACTTTAGGCCTATTGCTGTTTCGAAATGTGAAAAACCCACTCGATAGATAGCCTATCATATGCGTGCGCACACGCACGCGCGCGCGCGTATACAGATCTAGAACTATTGTGGTTGACTGGGCATTTCTAACTTGAAAGGAGTAGGCCTAGAACATACAGAGAATTCGAGCTGAGCGCTGTTTCAGAATGTCAAAAACCCACTAATAGCAATGTATATCACACGTTATACGCGCTCGCGCGTGCAGGTATGCATCCTATCATCTGCGCATGCACGTACGCACGCACGCACGCAAACACGTGTATGAGAACCGGTAGTTGGCATTTCTAGCCGGAGGACCGGGCTGCGTCATACAACGTAGCTATCGATCGAGCCATATAGCGCTTTCGAAATGTGAAAAACCCCTGATAGTCCAGCTGTCACGCGCGCACACGCACACGCACACACACACACACACACACACACACACACACACACACACACTTATATCACAGGCATGTACACGTGATATACCATATATATGCCTTCCACAGTAGCTAAAAGGCTTCCCCCATAATTGAGATGCCAGTGCTGATCAAGAGGCTATAACTGCTTGACTTGTTTAACTAAGCATGAATCAGCTGTCAGCTAATGCTCTCTGAAAACATGTGCCGTTTACCTGGCACAACAACATATATAGTAACTTACTTTGCTCAAGGACACTAAAGTGAAAGACCAAATTACTAGAGTTCTCCCATGATATCGCATCCACACTTAATATTAGAGGACAGCTTGATGCCATTTTCATTGACTATAGTAAGGCTTTTGACACAGTGTGTCATAATACACTTCTCATTAAACTCAGGGCAATAATTCCCGACCCCAAACTCATAGCCTGGATACAAGACTACCTATAGGCTCTAGAACCCAATATGTTGCATTTAACCACGTTCACTCATCCCAGGTCAGCGTTGCGTCCGGCGTGCCACAAGGATCCGTACTGGGTCCTTTACTCTTCATCATCTACATAAATGACGTCATTGAGGTAACTGCTGGGACTAATGTTAAATTACGACTCTATGCCGATGACTGCGTTATTTATTCCGCTGTCGCTAGCCCCCAAGATCAGTTAGAGTTAAACAAAGTTTTTGTCCGTTTTTAGTGATTGGAGTAAAACGTGGCAGATGTCACTGAATTTCAAGAAAACAGTCTCAATGACTTTCTCAAATAAAAAACAACCGTTAAAATTTACCTATTTTAATCAGGACCAGAAGCTTGCAAGTGTAAACACGTTCAAATATCTTGGTGTTATTTTCTCCCCTGATCTTAGATGGCATGCTCACATTAAGCACATAACAAATAAGGCGTTAAGGAAACTGGGTTATCTTAAAAGAAACCTCAGAGATGCGTCAAAAGACTGTAGACTGGTGGCGTACAGATCACTCATAAGGCCGCTACTTGAGTATGCGTCCATCGTGTAGTCACCACATCATGCCAGAGACATAAATATGCTGGAGTCTATTCAGAAGAAAGCCGTTAGATTCATATGTAATCGCTACGATCGCCATTTTTCACCAACATTACACACTAACAAGCTGCAGCTAAGTTATTTAGCCCACAGACGTACTTGTGACCGTCTTGCCCTGCTGCACAAAATCGCTCACGGGAAAACATTTATCGATGCACCTATTGCTTTTGTTCACCCTTCCTCTCGAGTCACAAGAAGAAGTAACCACCTTAATATAGTCCCTTTCCAATCATCCATTGATTGTTTTAAGTTTTCCTTTTTTCCTCATACTATTGACATTTGGAACGGTCTTGACGGCCCCTGCGCTAGTTGTCCCATGATGAATTTGTGGAACAATTGCCCAACTTTGTTCACTGATGAACTGTGTATGTTTCCTGATGTAATTATCTTTTTTTTCAATGTATACATTTCTTCCTGTTGTATTTCTAGTTTATGTATGTACTCACTCCTGCAATATCTTGCTATGCAAGATGGCAGTATATGTAAATAAATAAAATAAATAGACTGATAAATTACTGTTTGGGAACTCCATTGTTGCTAATTTCATCATTTTGCTTTCAATAATAGAAGGTGTATTCAAGGTTGAAGCTTTTCTATGAATTCTGCCCCAATACAGTAAGGAGATGACATCACAAACCCCCTTGCTTTTGTTCATATTCTCGCCAGGTTGGCTCAGTCAACTTATTTGAAACGTGCCATGTTAAGTCTCTGGGTTTCTTAGAACGCAATTAATGTATATCTCTTTTACCTATGAACAACTATGTACGCCTTAGTAGATGCCGTCAAAGATTATGACATCACGTGTATTATTGTGCAAATATCTGAGCAGGTGTCACTACTTGTATTTTTCTTTTGTGCATTTTCTAGCTTACCAAGCGTTTTCGCTGTGGGAAAGTGGCGCCTTTGGTAATGGGAGAGTGATTTACTAATATGAGAAAAAATTTTTCAGTTTAGTGTCCCTTTAAGTGCTTAATATCCATCACCTTGCAAGAGCCTATAACTTATAGTCAGTTTTACTAGTTCCATGCAGCAGGCTACGAAGCCATCGAGCGTAGAATTCTTTCGAAGTGGGACGAAATACAATTGTTCGGACACGCACATCCCGCTTCATCTTCCTATTTCCAGGGCTGCCACTGCAGCGCCCGCCATTGGCCGGTGACAATCCACAGAAGGACACGTTTAATATGTGTTCACCGTCATGATTGACTGAAGAGACCAGTAGCTTCCACAATGCTGCACAGAACTTCTGAAACAGTCTATAGATGTGCACTGAAGTGCACTTTTATTGACCTGAGTTGTTTAATTAGCATATGGTTAATGTTTCATTTTCCTCTGAATAAGAACTACAATTTATTAGAAATTTCACAAACTCCAGGTCACTTTTTCTAAACATTGCTGCAAATATTTCTTGAATAATGTTGGGTGGAAATTTTTAATATGTCATTCAGCAGTGCCACGAATACATAAATTGAACCGGTCTCCTAAGTCCGTAAGTACCTTGCTTTGTTCAGCAAGGACTTATATGTGAATAATGCACAAATATACAACAGCACAGTCTAATACAAAGATTAAGGAAAGTGCGCATCAATGCAATACGTGTGCTTTGTTGAGTAAGTGGCAGGAGCAGATGAGTGGGGGAAGGTAGAGACATAATTGTTTAGAATTCCTTAAGACAACGAAGACAGTGAGTTATTGTAGCGACAAGTGACCCCGACTTTGTCTGCCCATTTAAGGAAGTGATCCTAGGGTGTCCTTGAAAAGTATATTTAGTGGTCAGTATGCATCCAAAAAGTATACTCCCTTTGAAGAAATATATTTTCAGAAACATACTTCTTGAGCAAAAAAGAGACTTATGAGATTAAAGCACATGTTTACCTGCACTGCATGATGGGTTGCCTACTAAAATGCATGTATACCTGTGGTGACTCCATTTTTCTCACACTTTCCTAATTGAATTTGGCACAGCTCTTCTTGTTTGTGCTTGTACGTGTCCATTATTGTGACTATCGAAACAGGCATTGTAGTTGCTGGCAAATGTAGTGCGGGCTCTCAGTAAGCATGGAACAGCTTTCTAAACAAAAGAAGAATCACTTGGATGAAGAAAAGAATCCAGCATTATTCTTAAACAATCTAGCTTTTCGGTCAAAGAAAAATGGCCTAAAATGAGGGAAAACTTTACATGTACCAGATTGGTGTGAATGTTCGTGTTGCAGAGAGACATAATGTAACTGCTCTTTACAGTAGCGCACCCAGGATCTCTGCCAGGGGGGGGGGGGGTTCAATTTTTCATGAAGGGCCGGGCAAGCGATTACACAGTTGTTGCGTGTGTAAAAAAAGTAAATCAAATGCCAAATAATAGTGACATCAATGATGATTATTATTTTTAATTTTTTTTCGGTGTTTTGCAGACATTAGCTCCACATTCTTCTAGGACATAGGAGCAGTTACGGAGTGGGAGGGGGTTAGGTCGGCTTCAGGGCCCCCGTCAGGTGCACTGGCTCTTTATAAGTGCAGAATAAGTCGAATTTGAAAATGAGAACTCACTGTGGTCGTGATACACTTGGCATAAACAAAAAAGGCACATTGTTTCATAAGAACTCTAGTCACACCTAGACTCTAAAGTGTTACCATGAAACTGGGCTAAAATGACAAGTTTGGAGCCATTTGGAGCCAGTATTCATTCAACCTGGCAATATCACATTATTGTTTACACTTAAATTTTCTATTGAGTAAGTCTAAGCTTTGTGTCACAAGTATATCGGTCAATAGGAATTCGTTGCTAAATCCATTTGGCAGTTTGTGTCAAGAATTTGGAGCGCACACTGTTCAAATCTGTAATGCACCTCTTGTTTTGCAATATAAGGTGCATGTAGCACACGCCTACTGCATGACGATTGTCATGGTTGTCTGTCTCTCTGCAAATTTTACGATTATTTAATAAAAGTTGTACTGTAAAGGGTTGAATGAAATGAATATTTCAATGAGTTTGAAATATTTAGCTTCCCATGGTAGAAATGTGTCATCATAGTGGTGTTGAACAAATTCCCACTACGTGTACTTGATAGCTAAGCATTTACAAGTAATTACTTAATGTTTGGTGTTCAGGTTCCTTGCATTTTTGCAGGCATTGCAATAATGGCTCTGATATCCATGATATATGCGCTGAAGCACAAGCCTCTGTTATTCTCTCTGCTATGGAGCATGACAATGGCTACATAGACAATTGTGAGTTGTTTTTTTTTTGCTTGATTCTTTGTCCTCTGCAGTGAAAAAAAAAAGGAGGGGGGGTGGGGGACGGCTGACAGCGATATGGAGGGAGGCCTCTTTTGGAGTACAAAACAAGCTGCAATAAATGTATGTTAATTTGCTCCACATATAATTTTGTCACAAAACACATTATTTCACTTTTCACTCTGTTTCGGTATCAACCACTGAATTTCACCCCAAGGAGCTCTCCTGCATTATCATGTGCTAGTCATCAGGCCTCGCCAAAGGATGATTCTTGTAATACGCTAATCAGACTTCGACAAAGCAAGTAGAGCTGTCATCTGCTCACTGTGTAATGGAACCTGGATAATGGATAATGAAATTGCAAAACAGCTCCTTTTTACTTTTTAAGTGGCACTTCTGATTCAGCAATCACAGGATGAACTGGATATGAGTATGTATTGCAGCTCCTTGAGTCACAATTTCATACTGATTATCAAAACAAAGAGAAGTATGTAGTGGCAGAAACTTTCTTTAGCTTGAAGCAGTCCACCACATGTGGTTGGGTGCTCCCTCCAGAGTACTGCTGGCACTGCTGTTCACCTCGACTGATGTATTTGGTAATTTGGACCTCTATGGTTCAAGTGATCAGGACTACCTCACACTGCTTCATGATGTGCTGTGTTCTGAGCTGCACTGTAAAGCAAAAGTCTGGTGGGAACCGTAGTGCATTCTTATGTAATAGAGATCAGTGTAGGGCTCTTCAGCACCCAATAACTTTGTACCAACTGCAGGTGTCTGGCAGAAATGTAGCCAGGATTTTGTTTTGTGGAAGTCCGGCCCTCTTTTTCTGTAGATTTGTGTATGTGTTTGTAAGTGTGCAAATATGTATATACATACAAGCTCTAAATTTTGGGTAAGTTTCGGGTAAGTCGTTACCCGAAGCATTGCTCTGGTGAGGTCGACATTTTCCAGCTATGCGCGCTCAGCTGTTAGACATAGTCATATATATAAGGGGAAAGAAAAAAAACAAGAAAAGGAGATGAAGGAGGGTGAACTTGCAACCAACGCATGCAGAAGGAAACTCTGTACCACAATGCCATGCCTTCAACTTTTTTTTTATTGTATGCCATGCCTTCAAAAATGCGCTGTGGTTATAAGGGGCCCTATTTATTTTCTCATGAAGTAAACGAAGGTAAATTTTCTCGTTGTAAGACTGGATGCTAGCCATTTCCCGATTTGATTGGTCTCAGACGGTGCAGGACTTCACTTCCATTTGCACTCTGCATACCCAGCACTCCACATAAGCACCACAATTGCACGTCATGCTGCTGTTAGACAGCTGTGGACAGCCCTGTGCAAAGCTTAGTGCTTCATGTACCTATGCCAAGCCATGATCACGAAATTTACGACCTGGCTCTTCTTTGTGTGTGTGTGTGTGTGTGTGTCATTCGCATGAAGTTCAACTTTTCAAGATGCAAGACCATCTAGTCCAACAGCCTGTCCTACTCGCCCAAAAAGACGATCAGTCAAGAACATCACTTTAGCTCTTCGGTAAAATAGTGCACAAGTGGACTAAATGTGCTATAAACTTCTATTTTGTGACGGCGTGTTCATGCTGGCTGCCCACAGCAGAGAACACAAACACTGACAAGGCTGTAGTACCAGATGGGCTTCTGCTGTTGCAACGATTCCTTTATTTACACGTCATGTAGAGCAGGCGCTATTTCTCCCACTTTATTGGCACAAGTCACCTTTAGGGAAAAGCTTTTTCCCAGTGATGCCGGCTGCCACAAAACAGGCAAGCGTAAGGTTATACACCACACAGGGAGATCGCAGCCGCGCTGCCACCGTGATAAGTTGATTGTGAATTGTCGGCATAGCAAGGGAGAAGAAAAGAAAAGCTTGTGTGATACCAGCCATGTAAATAGGTTCATATCTGTCAAAGCACCACTTTGCATGCATCGATGTAAAAGAAGGACAGCGACTTTAGGGCCTATACACAAATAATGAGCATAGTATATTCGCCTGAAACATCAAATACAGTGTGCGGGCATTGCATGTACATAATTGTTTTAAATTCAGTCAACCATCAAGTACACTATGTTATTATATTAAATATCCCAGACAATTATACCGATAAGTATACAGTTAGGTATGTGGGCTGTATGCGAATAACATGCTGTACAATACTACAATCAGGCTCTTCCAATTGACCACATTTTTCGTTTGATAGTGAAATACGTGCTTATTAGCAGATTTAAAAAAACAAAACAAATGTACTCCCTGTCAAAGCAGTACATTTGTGCCAATTACCATACTCTAAGCCATGTATGTGCGGCTTGGTCATATTAGTCAATTCTAGAGCACGGTAGTAGAGCTGCAATGGGGGCTAGTTGGTATGTATATGACTCTTGAGATTTTTTGTGGTCCTACGTAAGAACTTGCCTGACACAAAATAAATGAGTTGTCAGTGTGTGCTTCACTCGGTGTGTCTGTTATTGTTGTCTCGTCAAGCCTTGGCAGCGTAAAGAGTCGTGTCTAGAACACCGCTATAGAATGAGTGAATTAAGCTTAGACATACAGTCATGTTTACAGATACAGTCATAACTGCAGCTTAAGTGCATCCACGTCATACCTTTTCATGCTGAGTGTTGGGCAAAAAGAAGCACATACATGAATGAATGCCATACTCTGTATGCTCATGTTTTCAAGTACCTAATAATGAATACTTTTGCATTCCATTTGTGTGATGAACCTCTGAGGCCAAGACAAAATAAATAGTGCAAAACATTTTGCTAAAGAGCACTAGACTAACATGACCTGCCTTTCATGTGATGATTAAATGAAACGTGGGTAATATGTATGTACTTGGCAAAACATAGGAAAAATGGCGAACTTAAGGCAAGCTGGCATACCATGTTGGGTCTGAGTGCTTTAGCAACATGTGTACTATATTTGAAACAATAATTTTTTTCTTTGGTATTTCTCTGAAATGTCCTTGGTTTCAATAATTTATTTGTGTGTAGACGCCACGTCTGAACCCTTCTAAATGAGTTCCTTAAGATGCATGGAATGTTTAATCCTTACCATGGATGTTAAGAAATGTTTAATGGTAAAGTGATACTCAATGGAATACACTTCATGCGAATGACAATTAGCCTCTCTACACTCTTGTTCCACTAAAGATTACACTCATATCAAGTGATACCACAGATAAGGTGCACTCATGCTGGCAATTGGCACAGGTCGTCAATTGCAACTCGTGGCTGAGAGCGACTTAAATAATCAATTGACATTTACACCAGCAGGTGTGGTCAGCCAACTTGGTTGGACAGCGCTAATGGAAGAAGACTGAGAGGAGGCCTGTTTTCTTTTTCTGTCTTCATCCATTTGTGCTGTGTAACCATGGCAATATTGTATCACCAACTAGCCGGACCTTTCACTCTATCAGCCAGCTGCCACACTTCATTAACAAGCCATTAATGTCTGTCCCTCGCACTCTCCTAGGATAAACAGACATCCTGTTCTAGTTAACATGATTGGTTCACAAGCTGTACGACAGCAGTCGTACAACTGAGAAATTGAGCTGCAAGTGACTGACTGAAAACAGTCACTTTTTTAACAAATCGGCCAATCACAACTGCTTTCTCTGCAACTAACCTTATCGCAGGATCCCTCACAATTGCCTGTGAAAAAATGATTGCCTGACACACACAAGCCCATACACACAGCTGCAGTGAAGCAGTATTGCATTAAGCTACACAGAAATTATACAACAGTAAGCAAATATTTTCTTTGTTGAAGCAGCCGTTATATTTCTTTTCATTCAGCATCAGAGACAAGATGCCTGTACTCATGCACGTTGATGAACTTATACATTTGCTGATGGTAAATTGTACTTAAATATACCATGACCGTGACAGTATAAGTGAAATGATGCATGAAGGTAGCCACATTTAATTATAACAGCACATGTGTTAGGTCACAGGGAATCTTGCGAGGGGGGGTCAGGAACACGGTTAGTCTGGAGACAGGCAGTGTCAGTGAATACATGTGGTCTTCATGCACTTAGCTATTTGCCATTGCATAATAAGTGTAAGCTGCTTTCATGCACCCACTTAGATGAACATTCAAAAGCAAGGTAACCTGAAGCTTGTGCACATTCCAAAAAGTAACGTAGCTCTACTGGCTTGCTTCGACTGCTCAATGGCACTCAAACAAACAGTATGTGCATCTGCACTTTTGTGATGACATTTATGCTCTTGTGCATTCATGTGCTGGATAAAGGTACTTAAAGCTTAGCCCCAAAGTAATTGTGGTACCTCGTCGATTCACATGCTGGTTATTGTTTGATTGCAATTTCTGCTGTGGTGTCCAGCTGAGTGTGTTCTTGACTAAACACATGGTGTTAATTTAAGGGGCAGTGGTTATATCCTCATAGTGTCATTATTAGGGACCTCAATCTGGTCTCCACTTCAGTGCCAATAAAATAGCTCACTACTAAATGTGTGGCTGCAGTACAGACAGGCAGAACAGTGTTTCAGCCTGTCTTCGTGTATACATGCTCCACATTAACATGCAGTCCTTTTCATACGGTGGGTTAATTTTTATGTCTTTTTTATTTTACTTAGCCATTTTTGGTGGATGTATATGAAGATCAGGGATCCATGCGTCTACCTTAGGCAGTGAGGTGAAGCTGGCTTAAATTGGTGTTGGTATACACTAAATTGTGACTCAGAACTTCTGTAGCAAGGTATGCACTGGTCAGAAGGGCGTGAATGATGATGGAGCACATTTTGAAAGCTGTAACAAGACTTCATACACACATAGTTGTCCCCATCATTCTCTTTACAGCACCAACTGCCATTCAACGGTGCAGCATTACTGGGATGTGTGGCTAGCAAAATTATGCAAGTGGCAATGCTTCATTACGTGTATATTGTATTTATTTTTTATAAATTCTTGAAATGTATAGGCAGACTTTGTTCTCTTGACATTGTACCTGGTTTGGCACATCCTTTAGATTGGTGGTGTTATTCTTGTGTCCCTCTTATAATAAACATTTATTTATTTGCATTTGTTCTCGCTATATTTCCCACATTTTCTGTTGATGCCTAGATATCTGTTTCACAAAAATGTGAATCCAACCCTATGAGTTTAAAGCACATAAGTTAGTGTGAAGATTAGAAACCTGGAACTAAACAATAGAGTACATACTACGGTTATTCCAATCTGCTGCTATGAAACAGGTGGTAAAGTCCAGGAGGGGTCATCTGAAGCACTTCTCCTTGCAGCTGCTATGAATGAGCTACTAGAGTTATAAAACTGATTTTCTTAACAAAGGTTTCAAACAGAAATGCAGAACTACATGCTTTGTAAGAATTTATGTTTTTTGAGCACATGTTTTTAAAAGAAATTGTTCTAGCTACACTAACAACGTCTAACACAGAAGCCCTAAGTGATGCAGTGATAGGTGGACCCCTCTACTTCATGGAAGGGAGAAACCTCTGATGCTAAGAGACTGCTTGTTGTGCTAAAATGAACAAACAAAAGAAAAACGCCATCTGATTTTGTATTTCGAAAATACTTTATTCTTCAAAGTGTTCATTCAGAATGAGTTCCTGCTGAGGTTTATAAACAAGAACGCTTGTTGAATTGCTTTAAGCTTCTCATATTACAGAAACCCACATGCTATAGGTCAGCCCCCTCCACTTCACTCCAGAAATATTAATAGGACGCTTCCCACATACCAAAGACCAACCATGTCGACAAGTAAATGGGCAGATCTGCGTGAATTTATTTCATTAGTTTTATTTTTCAGTACTGGCTGAACTTCATCACCATCGTGCAGACTTTCAATGTTTGATAGATGATGAAAATATTTCACTGCCTGAAATCGCCACATTGAATGCACGAACCGAAGTTGCATCACATAACATGCTTTCGAATTCTGGGCCTACTGAGTAAAATTTTCCATACAACTAAGCGTAAGTGCTCGTAGCGCAGCGGGGTGCTCACGCTACTTAATATTCATTTCCTGAGGGTTAAAATACACTGCTATATGATGGAAATAATTCTAGGATCGTCTTTTAACGGTATGAGCATATATCGACACGTCGGGAAAAGATGATCAAACGCCTCGGTTATGGCCGAAAATTCTTTTTATGCAAATGAGCTTGCAGCCGAAGGGATCGCGATGTTTGACAGCGAGAACCACATGCGGCGGTCGCTCGTTCTACATCTCGACAAACGATATGTGCTTGCATGGCCTTTGTCACAAACAGCGCATAAGAATGTGCCAACAGCGCACAGAAACTTAGCGCCGGAGCTAAAGTGATCTACGCAACAAAACAAGATGCAGGTCAGACAACTAGCTGGCAATAATACGTACTAGTATAGGCGCAGTTTCAAACGTTTCAAAAGCGTACTCCGCCTGGCGAGTTGAGCGAGCGAGGACGCACGTTACGTGCTAAAAATACGATATGATATGGCGCATGCCGTAGTGGAGGGCCCCGGAAATCTCGACAACGGCGGACGGACGATGGCGATCGAGGTGGTTTCGTTACCTCAGTGGCACTGCGGAGAATGCCGCGAGAGGAGGTCACACTTGCGAATAACACATCTGGTGCACAATACAACCACGCAGAACAACCAAATTTCATTGTAGTGCACATATCCCGAAGATACGACGGCTCCGAGGCAGTCAGTCACTGCAGTGCTGCATATTTGCGCTGGCGCAGTTCATCTGCTGTTCGGTGAAAGTGCAGAAAAAAAGAAGAGAAGGGCGTCGGCAGGATACCCACAAACTCGACTGGTCACGCTAATTTTCTCGCACGTACTTACATACACGACATACTAAACGAAGAGGAGCGCGTGAGAACGACGAATTGCCGGGCGGGCGTCACCACAGCCAGCTGGCGCAGCAAACAGCAACGACGCTTCTCTCACGCGCTTCGCTCTCGGCCGGGGACAAACAAGGAAATACTTCTGGCCATTATGAGGCAAGACGTAAGGCACCGCGTCCAAAAAATTGTTATCGGTGGCGATCTTGCAGTACGACAGCGGATAGATCGCTGCCAACGAGCTGGACCGCCATCACACACGCACGCACACGCGAACACATGCTCCCTTACGTGTGAAGGGAGTTCTGTTTCCTGTCGTGTCTTTATATATGTATATGTATACAGAAAGGGAGCAGAACAATGCTCCCTTAACACTAAAGGGAGCCTTTTAGCTGCAAACTCCCTCGTGCAAAGGAGGTAAAATCAAAGCGTTTTGCCCTTTTCACTCCCACGTTTTACGTGGGAGTTCAATGGAGGATGGCGAACATTTTCACTCCATGTCTGTTCCACTCAAAGGGAGTAGGGCCTTCAGGCCGGGAGTTTCAAGGGAGGCCGCGTCGCTTAATATGCCCTTTTCGGCTTATTTGCGTTTACAGTGTATAGCTGCCTTATATGGCGCATAAAACGCCATATGCGTTTATATCTGGCTGTATATGACCTTATATTGACCCTTATATGGTAGTATATAGCCTGGTATGAGCGCTTATATGTCCATATCTGGCCATATATAAAACATATCTGGCCCATATATGACATTTTCGTAAGGGTACGCACAGTCTCAATACACAGAATTAATAAAGGGAAAGAGCTTTTTTGCGGTGGGTCAATCACGGCTTCTGCTTCTGTAGTTGTGCGAGTTGGACACGCGCGTCTAGCTACATTGTAGACCCACAGAAGGAGGAGGAAAGGAAGGAAGGCAGGCAGGCAGGCACAGAACTTTATTTTTGTCCTGAAAAACTGCAGTTGGACGTCCCCTTTTAGGGGGATCCTGTAGCAGTTGCGGGCCGCTCCCACGCAGGGACAGGAAGACCGTGGCCCTCCGCCCTCTCGCAGGCTCTCTGGACAGCCCGAAGTTGAACCGAAAGGTCGCCGCTTCTCAGGGCTTCCTCCCAGTCCTCTTCTTTGCTGAACTCTGTGTCACGTAACGCAGGACATTGCCAGAGCATGTGAGCTAGTGAGCAGTAAGCCTCTCCGCAGTTCGGACAATGCGGTTCGACATTGGGCGAGAAGTTACTAAACCTGCCTCGCGAAGGGAAAGACCCCGTTTGGAGCATCCTGAAGGCCGAAGACTGCGGACGAGTGAGTTTAGGGTGAGGAAGTGGAAAGACCCTCCGAGAGAGATGATAATGAGTCACGATCTCGTGAAAAGTGAGGAGCGGGTCCCTGTACCTGCCGGCATCCCCGCCCGCGAATTCGCCGGGACCGCCGCGGTGAGTAAAACCTCGCGCACGGTCATGGGCAAACTCATTGGCGTTGGGGACATCGGGGTGTACGTTGGCCCCCATGTGGGCCGGGAACCATGTTATGGTGTGAAACCCGGCAGCCCCCTCGCTGCCGAGGATAGCTGCTGCCTCCCGCGAGATCGAGCCCGAGGCGAAAGCTCTGGCAGCGGACCGCGAGTCCGTGAAGACATTTGGACGCGATGCGTCCTTCATCGCTACAGCAATGGCAATTTGCTCAGCAATCGTTGCCGAAACGTTTCTAACCGACGCAGCACATAGGAGCTTGCCACTATGGTCGACTGAGACCACTGCAAAGCGATCAGAACGCCCGTACTGTGCTGCATCGACAAACGTAGCGAGGTCCGGGCTGTCTGCAACTGACTTCAATAAGGAACGGGCCCGAGCTATGCGGCGTCCTACATTGTACTGCGGGTGGACATTCCTGGGAAGTGGAGCTACGGCAAATGTACCTCTGATAGAAGACGGTAGAGTCACTTTACGTTCGCGAATCTGTGTAAGACCGCAGCCAATTGACTCCAGGATACGTCTACCGGCCTGCGAGGACGACAGGCGCACTACCTGAGCCATTTTCTGCGCCTCGATCACCTCCGAGAGGGAGTTATGCATGCCCAGTTGTATGAGCTTTTCGGTGCTCGTGCTGAGAGGCAACCCTAGAACTCGCTTTATACTCGTGCGCATTAGTGCGTCGATTTTTGCCTCTTCCCTTTTGGACCAGTGCAGCGCTGAAGCGACGTAATTAATGTGGCTCATGAGAAACGCGTGGTAGAGCCGAAGGAGATTGCTCTCGCTCAGCCCGCCCCTGCGGTTCGAGACCCTGAGTATGAGCCTAAGCATGTTCTCCGTCTTGGAAGTGATGCGAACTATAATCTGCGAGTTGCGCCCCTTCGACTCCAGCAACAGTCCGAGCACCCTGATGCAGTCTACCCTGGGGATTCTCTGCCCGTCACGTGTGTATAGAGATATTGGAATCTGCTCTAGAGGAGTGAGGTTCTTCATCCCTTGTCGGGTGGGTCGGTAAAGTAACAACTCGGACTTGGCAGGCGAGAGGCTCAATCCCGAACCGACTAGAAAGCCCTCCGTGACGTTGAGTGCCTGTTGAAGTGCCTGCTCTACCTCGGCATCGGACCCTCCCATGCACCACACAGTGATATCGTCCGCGTAGAGAGCATGGTTAATCCCGCGAACCGTGGCGAGTCGCTCGGAGAGGCCCTTCATGGCAATATTGAAGAGCAGAGGAGAGATGACGGCCCCCTGTGGAGTGCCTCTCGCTCCCAAGGTAAATTCCGCGGATTTTAGTTGGCCGATCTTAATGGAAGCCCTGCGTTCCCTGAGAAAGGAGCTAACGTATGCGTGGAAACGTTGTCCCAGACACATATCCGAGACTGCCTCAAGCACAAACTTGTGAGAGATGCTGTCAAAAGCTTTGGCCAGGTCTAGAGCTAGTATGCCTCTAGTATCTCTGGTGTAGTTGTCAATAATTTGTCTCTTAATGAGGAGCATGACGTCCTGTGCAGATAGGGCAGGCCTAAATCCCACCATGTTTTGCGGAAATAGCTCTTGAATTTCGATGTACCGGGACACCCTATTGTGGATCGCATGTTCAGCCACCTTTCCTACGCAGGACGTAAGCGAGATCGGCCGCATGTTCTCCGGTGCTAAAGGTTTCCCTGGCTTTGGAATAAGCACCACGGAGGCAGTCTTCCAGGATTCGGGGACAAGCCCCGTCTCCCAGATTTTGTTGACTTCCTCGGTTAGCTTCTGGATGGATTTACTATCCAAGTTACGTAGAAGCCTATTTGAAGGGCAGAAGAGTAAATCAGGTGATTATGGAATGAGAAGCCGGAAAGAGTGGTTAGCACCCGAAAAATCTGTGCGAAGCTAAACCCCACGGTTATGTTTCATGCCATTCGAAAATAAAAAAGTTAAGATTTGCCAACCCATGTGCTGCAGTCTTGTTCCGCAATATACATGTTGCGAGAGCATCATGTCGTCGCCGTAACAATGCTGCAACATGCAGAAATAGTGTACTGTTATTAAGATAAGCGTAAGCCAAAGTACTTTCCCTTGGTCAGATCTCTGGCTTGAAAAAGTTGGTTAGAATTTTCGTGTGAAGCAAGACCCCGTTTCCTCGAACAACACGCACCCAATCGTTAAGTGTAGAGGAGCTCTGCGGCGCCGTAATCACCAAAGTGGAACGATGCCGAGAACAGACCAACATATTTTCATTCATCTCATGCCAGTCCTTTCAGCGTAAATTCAAATGCTACCTGTTAATAATTACTGAGCTTTTAAGTGCCGAAACTACTATATGACTACAAAGCACGCCATAGTGGGGCGTCCCGAATTAATTTACATCTCCTGGGGTTCCTTACCGTTCACCTAAATCCACACGCACAGGAGTTCTTATATTTTGCCCCCATCAAAATACGTGGCGACGAGGCCATGGAATCTAAATCATGTCCTCGGGTTTAGCAGTGCGACTGCGTACCTGCTGGGTTTGTCGCCAGGGGGCCACGGAGTGCCGATGCACGTCGCGTCGGCTCCGCAGCTTCTGTATGATTCTTGGCGGAAAATCGCAATTTCGCGGAGGAAATCCCATTGGCCATCAAAAGACGAAGTTCCAAGGGTACCACGGATACCATCATTACCAGGTGGGCCCATTTTTCGCACGTCAATCGTTCATTTTCTCCACCTACGTGTGGCGGCAGAGTTAAGCCCAACGCGAACGCCACCGCGGCGACGGTTGCGCGTGGAAAGCGAAAACATCCAAACGGAGGAGTCTGGAGAAGAATCAGGCTGGTGTGAAGTGAGAAGAGGCGCGAAGACGCGCAAGCAGCAAGGAGCAGGGAAGAAGCTTCGTCGAGGCGGCAACAAACAAATGGAAGAACGCACGCAATGTGCGACAAATCATCAGAGCAAGTAGGCTGCCTAACCAACCGAAAGAAGATTACCGAGTGATCGTGCGTCCACGTGGCGGATTTAGCGTCTCGAACTAAAAGCTGGATCGCATTTACTACTGCCTGCGCAACGCTGCCGGCGTCGGTCGGGAGACAGCGAAGGAAGACAGCGTATGCATAAACAGCAAACAAAACGTAGTCGTGCTAAGCACGCCATCCGAGGATCGGGCCAGGAAATATGGGGCTATCAATAAGCTCCGTCTTGGCGAACAAGAATATGAAGCAAGCGCTTACAGAGCCGCTCCTGATAACATATCGAAGGGTCTCATCAGAGGAATATCCAAGGAGGAGAGTCCAGAGGACATTGTGACCAGTCTGGTCACTCCGCGAAATGCTACGGTCTTGCACGCCAATAGAATGGGTAACACAGACAACGTGATCGTATTATTTGAAGGCTTTCACGTCCCAAAGTATGTGAGATATGGAGCGATGCTTGTTCATTGGTCCTTGTATAAAAACAGATTGATATCTGCTATGGATGCGGAAGAACAGGACACAGGGCTGACGTGTGCCGCAATCCTGAAGACAAGATTTGCCGTTGGTACCGGTGCAAGAATCTGCAGCAAGACCACAACTGCTAAGCGGAGTGCAAACTATGCGGAAAAGACCACCTCACGGGAGATAAGAAGTGCAAGGCAAGATACAAGCTACCGTTCCTGGTTAGGAGACGCCACTGAGAGCGGCGGAGGACGGAAGATGAAAAGGTTGAAGAGGAGTACTACTACCACATCAACAAAAAAGCCAGAGGGAGTAACAATCCTCATGAGACGGTAGAGAACAAACAGCCATCCACCGACAAAGAAGAAACAAGCAGGAAGAACTGTGAGCAAGACGCCGGGAGAGACAGGTCCGGTTCCTTCCCAAGGCTGTCTGTGGACGCAGGCTGTGGACGCTCCAGGTCCAGGGCCAGATCCCGGACCAGATTAAGGCACAGGCCGCGGTCCGGTTCGAGAACTGCTCGAGGGGGAGACAGGAGCAAAACACAGGTGAGCTGGGCAAGCGCGGTCTCCGGCGCTGCTACTCAGTCGGCTAAATCTAAGGGGTCCGCCCTAGAACAGGAAATGACACAGATTAGAAAGATGTTAGAACAGATTACCTGGGAGAATGGAACCCTTGAAGAAGAGATCAAACAGCTTAGGGCAGAAAACACAGAGTTACAACAACAAAGAATGAATAGCAGCACACCCTCAGCCAGTAGGACGGCGACGCCTAGTCAAACTCCAACGCCCGTTCCCACACAAGCGATTGGGGAAGCCCCACCATACAAAAGGAGGGCGCAATAAAATGTTAAGGAAAAGAGAGACTTCACAGCAAGTGAAGTCATGGTACCGTTTAAGGGCATGTTCGATGGAGTACAGCAACAAATCACAAAGATGTATGTAGAGATTAAGCACCGTTTCGATGCACTAGACAACAGAGTAGCGTTACGAGAAAGCACACCGAAAGATATTCGGCCGACAGGCGCGGGATCGGTTAAATACAAACCGTATAGGAGACCTACTGCGGTAGAAAATAGCAAGGCTACCGGGGAGGATCACATAAATCAACATGGCGCCGCATAACCAATACACGGCTTGGCAATGGAACTGCCGCGCAAGCGAGGAAACCTGCAGCAGTTCATAACAAGCAAGGAGATGCCAGATGTAATCGCCCTGCAGGAGGCTGGGGGATGGCAAAATTACCGGGGTATAAACCTTACAGTGCTTCTTGCGAGAACGTAACCGTCACGACGCTGATACACAGAAACCTCGCGGCTGTCGAGCACGATACCGGCATGCGCGGCATAGACCACGTCCTGATTGAAATAATCCCCTCCCGCAAAAGGAGGGAAGCCTATTTATTCTTAACATATACAGCCTACCCCGACATAAGCCGAAAGTGGCCCACTTTTCCGCAAAGCGTAGAACGTAGCGGCCAAACAGGCGCTAATCATCGTCGGCGATTTTAACGCGCCACATGCGGCTTGGGGATACAGGATAGAGAATGTTAAGGATCGAAGCCTATGCGCAGATGCTCAGCACGAAGGAATAACGCTCATAACTTACCCTCAGGCCCCCACAAGAATAGGAAACAGCGTAAGCAGCGACACTACTCCTGATCTCACATTTACAAAGAACGTAGCAGATCGTCGCTGGTCGAACATGCAGGAAAGCTTAGGTAGCGACCATTACATCGTTGTCACAACGGTACAAGCTGGACCAAAGAAAAAGAAGGGTACAGAACTGAAACTTGTAGATTGAGACTCTTCCCGCAAAATCAGACAGGAAGATGCGGAAGAGACTATAACAGACATCGAGCAATGGACAGAAAAACTACAACAAAGTGTTAAACGAGCTACTAAAACTGTTCCAAAGAAGGCAGGGATACAGGAGGTCGACAGCAGATTATTGCACATGTGGGAAGCGAAAACTAGTCTAGAGAAAAGGTGGAAAAGACAAAACCATAACCGCAAATTGAGAAAGAGAATTGCTGAATCATTGAACGAAATTGAGCTCCATGCGAATAGGTTAACTCAGCAAAACTGGGAAGCCACGTGCAACTTTATGGAAAGGCAGATGGGAACGTCTAAGACATGGAATATTTTCGGATGCCTCTTGGACCCCGAGAGCACAAGAAAAGCCCTAAAGCACAATATTATTACGTTGCGAATGTGCCACAAGGGATGTGCCACAACATGAAGAAGAAGAAGCAGAGCGGATGGTCAAGGAAGACGACGTTGGATCAGTTTTCGGTAGCGTTGGTCTGTGTCGACTTCCCCCGGTCTACGCCTTCTGAAAATAAACCTGAAACCACTACTGTGGACGTAACAGAGTGGTGGAGGTGCTGGGTAAGACGACTAACAACGGAAGCGTTACTACTTGGACTTCGCCGGAGTCGTCGCCTCGCCGGCTTGCCTCCGCCGCCGCCCGCCATGTCCGACGACGAGGACACTCGTAGAACCGCGCCCAGCAGTGCTTGGCAGCCCTACAAGGAGCCTCGCACCTTCGCCGGGAAACCGAATGAAGATGTTGAGGAATGGCTCAACCACTATAAACGGGTGAGTCAGTACAACAAATGGAATGCTGCCTCTCAGTTAATGAACGTGGTTTTCTACCTAACTGATATTGCTCTCGTGTGGTATGAAAACCACGAAGAAATACTAACCACATGGGACCGCTTTGTTGAAGAGATAAAGAAGTGTTTCGACAATTCAGCAGCGAAAAAGAAACGCGCTGAGCAGACCCTCTGCCAAAGAGCCCAACTAGCTGGTGAGACATGTACGACGTACACAGAAGAGATTTTGAAGTTGTGCCGGCAAGTGAATGCGGACATGTCCGAAGAAGACAAGGTCGGGCATTTGTTAAAGGGCATCGCGGAGGACGTGTACAACTTTTTAATTAGCCGAGAAGATCTCACTTCAGTATCTGATGTTATACGACACTGCCGCACTTTCGAAGCATTGAAGCAGCGCAGAATAACACCGAAGTTCGGTCGTCTGGCCAATGTTACCACGGTGGCCAGCATAGACACGACGCCAACTGTTGACCTTTGCACAACGATACGCGAAATCGTGCGAGAGGAACTGCTCAGGTATGACCTTGTGCCACGTGCATTGGGAAGTACTTCACCATCTTACTTCCCACAAGATACGACTGCCTCGCAGCTCTCCAATTCTGAGCATGCATCGGTCAACGTAGCGGAGACTGTGGAATCGAGACGCATCCCGCAGTCAAGCCGGAATTGGCTTCCGAGGACACCGCACCCCGAGGGCAGTCGTCTAGAGGCCCCACTGCACCGGCTGACTGGCGATTATGCTGGGCGTCGCGACAACCCGAGTACTCGTGCGTACACCAACGCGCCCGAGCACTTCGAAAGACAGCGACGTTTCCGCCCCGCTCCTGTGTGCTACAACTGCGGCGTGACAGGTCACATATCGCGGTATTGTGATCGCCCCCGAATGCCACGCTATGACCGGTGGCCACGCTATGTGCAGCAGGCTAGTGTCCAACCTTTTCACGAGCACTGGTATACCCAAGGTCGCCCAGACAGCAGCTTCCGGCATGGACACACGCGGAACGAGTCGCCAGCATCTGACCGAAGTGTGACGCCACCTCGAGTCCCTCGACTGCGCCGGTCGCCATCGCCACGTCGGCGCTCCCCTTCACCACATCAGGAAAACTAGACAGCGCGGCCGATGGGGGTGAGGTCGCTGGTGACATGCTGCGAAAAGACATACCTCCACCGGTGTTTATGTTGAAAAACAAAGTGCAAATTCTTGTTGATGGTGTAGATACAATGGCCTTGGTGGACACTGGTGCTACTGTTTCGATTATGAGTGCTTCTTTTAAACTGCGTTTAGGACACAAAGTTATGTTCCGGTGGGAGAAGGGTGCAACATTCTCTGGTGTGAGTGGCGATCCGTTGCACCCCATTGGTGTTTGTACCGCAGAGGTATCTTTGGGCGACCATGTGTTCACGACAGAATTTACTATTCTCTCAAGGAGCACCCATGACATAATTCTTGGCATTGACTTCCTTAGAATGTGTGGTGCCACTGTCGATTGCAGAAACGGGGAGATGTACTTTAGCGCCCTTGTACCTAACGGACTGATGGAGGAAGCGAACAGTGAACGTGGTTTGCTCCAAGTTGTTGTTGATTCTGTAGTTCCAGCATCTTGTGCTTTGTGCGTCCCGGTAGCTTGTGATGTTCGCAACAGCGACAGGGTGTTTGACGCAATGGTGGAGCCCATTCATTTGAACTGTATGAAGAAGAACACATTAGTGCCCCATTGTATAGTGTCAATTGCGCAAGGGTGCACTGGAGTATGGGTCATCAACTATTCCACAGAGTCAGTTGTTTTACCTGCCGGCCTCAAACTCGCCATATGCAAAGAATACGCACCGACGGCTGTGGCTGTTCTCAATGACTCTCCGGAAGCCGATCCAGTGAGCAGCTGCTTAGACGATTCAAAAATTCTGGACATGATCGACAAGTCCCTCACAACAAGCAAGCGACGTATGCTTCTCGACCTTCTGTTAAAGTACTGGCCCGTTTTTGATTTTTCGCAGAAGAACAGTGCGCCCTTTATTCCCTCTTCCCGTACACGCCACAGGATCGATACGGGGACCGCTCATCCGGTTCGACAAAAACCGTACCGAGTGTCACCGTCTGAGCGCAAGGTAATCGACGATCAGGTCCGTGAAATGCTGCAGAAGGGCGTCATCCAAGAATCATCCAGTCCTTGGGCAGCTCCGGTGATTCTTGTCAAAAAGAAAGACGGTTCGTGGAGATTCTGTGTCGATTATCGCCGTCTAAATTCAATCACAAAGAAAGACGTTTATCCGCTCCCACGAATCGATGACGCCCTAGATTGTCTTCATTCGGCGTCATATTTCTCTTCTATAGATTTACGTTCCGGGTACTGGCAGATACCTATGCATCCGGCGGACAAAGAGAAGACGGCGTTCATTACACCGGACGGACTGTACGAATTCAACGTGATGCCATTTGGCTTGTGTAATGCGCCCGCGACGTTTGAAAGGTTTATGGACACCATCTTACGTGGCCTAAAGTGGAACATCTGTATGTGTTATCTTGATGACGTGGTGATATTCGGGCGCACATTTGCGGAGCACAATGAACGAGTGCGTGTTGTTCTGGATTGCATTCGAAATGCTGGGCTTGTTCTTAATGCGAAGAAGTGCCGTTTTGGCGAACGACAAACGTTAATTCTTGGACACCTCGTCAGCAAAGATGGCATCAGGCCGGACCCTAACAAGACAGCGGCTGTAGAAGCTTTTAAAGCACCTCGCTCCACGCGGGAGCTGCGTAGCTTCTTGGGCCTCTGTTCTTATTTTCGCCGATTTATCCCTGCATTTGCCGATGTTGCCTTTCCCCTGACTTCCCTTCTTCGCCAAGGCGCTCATTTTGAATGGACACATGACTGCGAGACTTCCTTCAACCAACTGAAGTTCTTACTCACGTCACAACCTATCCTCCGGCATTTCGATCCTTGCGCGCCGACTGAGCTTCATACGGATGCAAGCGGCATTGGTATCGGCGCTGTTCTAGTCCAACGTTACAATCAGAAGGAACATGTCATCGCATACGCCAGCCGCACTTTGAGCAAGCCAGAACGTAATTACACCGTGACAGAGCAAGAATGTCTGGCTCTCGTCTTCGCTGTGCAGCGGTTTCGCTCCTATCTGTATGGTCGTCACTTTCAAGTTGTCACTGACCACCATTCCCTCTGCTGGCTTGTGAACCTACGAGATCCGTCCGGCCGTCTTGCACGTTGGGCTCTCCGCTTGCAGGAGTACGACTTCACGATACTGTACAAGAGCGGCAGGAAACACGCTGATGCAGACTGCCTTTCACGGTTGCCACTTAACACGACGGCGTGCGACGATGAAAACTTCGATCACCTGATTGCGTCACTAGTACCACATTTCCCGGAGAAGACAACGTTTGAAACTGAGCAGCGTAAGGACCCAAGGTTAAACCCATTATTCGCCGCCGCACGAGCGTCTCCGACACAAGGCCGTTTCTGCGTTCGAGATGGACTACTCTACAGGAAGGCGTTCTCCGCTACGGGCGCCCGCTTTCTGCTGGTTGTACCGGAGACACTACGTTCATCTGTTCTACGTGCAATGCACGACGATGCCACTTCGGGCCACCTGGGAACTGCGCGGACGCTCCATCGTACGCAGGAACGCTTTTACTGGCCGCGCATGCGCCAGTCAATTGAGTCGTATGTGGCCAGTTGTACCCAATGCCAGGCGCACAAATCGCTTACTGTGGCCCCAGCTGGACCTCTACAACCGGTGACGCCTCCCAGTTCTCCATTTGAGCAAGTTGGGATCGACCTCATAGGACCTTTCCCGCGTTCCTCTAAAGGGAACCGTTGGATTGTGGTGTGTGCTGACCATCTCACCCGTTACTGCGAGACCGCCGCCTTGTCATCCGCGACTGCTAGCGAAGTCTGCTCCTTCCTACTGCATTCCATCATACTGCGACACGGCCCACCCAGAGTTATAATAAGTGACCGCGGGCGTCAGTTTACAGCAGACGTCGTTGAGCAGCTCCTCCGCATGTCCGCCTCTGAATTCAGACACTCGACGCCTTACCACCCGCAGACGAATGGCCTCACGGAACGCACAAATCGGACACTGGTCAACATGCTTTCGATGTACGTTGAAGCCAACCATAAGGACAGGGACGACGTCTTACCGTTTATAACGTACGCATTTAACACCGCACAACACGAGACCACCGGTTACAGCCCGTTCTTTCTCCTTTATGCTCGACCCCCACGCTATACTCTGGATACAATATTTTCCTTTACTGACCACGCCGACCCTTCTATAGCTGAAATTATCTGTCTCGCCGAAGAAGCTCGTCGTATTGCCCGCCTGCGTACCATAGCGTCACAAGACCGATCAAAGATCCGTTATGACAGCAAGCGTCGACACGTCACGTATGATCCGGGAGACTTCGTTTGGCTGTGGAAGCCCTCGCGACAGCGTGGCTTGTCCCAAAAACTACTCGCCCATTACACTGGACCATTCGTTGTCCTCGACCGTTTGAGTGCAGTTGACTACCGAATAGCCCGCATCACTGCCAACGGAAGACGCTCTACCAAAACCGAGGTCACGCATGTCGCCCGCCTGAAGCCCTACACTCGTCGGGATGCCGAATGACGCGCGGCGCGCTTCGTCTGCGAGGGGGGTAATATTACGTTGCGAATGTGCCACAAGGGATGTGCCACAACATGAAGAAGAAGAAGCAGAGCGGATGGTCAAGGAAGACGACGTTGGATCAGTTTTCGGTAGCGTTGGTCTGTGTCGACTTCCCCCGGTCTACGCCTTCTGAAAATAAACCTGAAAGGTTATTTAAACAAAAGGTTATCCACGGCTATAAAGGTACCAAAGAAGAGCTCTTTCGAGAGCTCCAACAGATTTACGTTGGAGAAGCAGATAGCGAACGACTGCCTGATTACAGAAGTAACGAGAAATTGGATCTTGATGCCCCCATTTCGGAGGCAGAAGTCACATATGAATTTATCAGGCTCAATCCGAATTCGACACCAGGACCTGATGGGATAACCAACAAAATGCTCAGGAACCTCGACGATGAATCCATCCGAGCTCTCACAGATTACATGAATAACTGGTCGGAGCAAGGCGGCATTCCAGGTCAATGGAAAGCAGCCCAAATCGTATTTGTATCGAAACCTGGAAAGAAACCACAACTGACGAACTTAAGGCCCATATCGCTTACATCCTTCGTCGGTAAACTCATGGAACATGTGGTTCTCACATGCCTCACCAGATACATGGATGATAGAGGACTTGGCCCCGTCACGGTGCTCTAGTGGCTAAGGTAGTCGGCTGCTGATCCGATGGAGGCGAAATTTCGATGGAGCCGAAATGTTGAGGCCCGTGTGCTGTGCGATGTCAGCGCACGTTAAAGAACTCCAGGTGGTCGAAATTTCCGGAGTCCTCCCCTACGGCGTCTCTCCTAATCAGAACTGGTTTTGGGACGTAAAACCCCACAAAACAACACGATAGGGGACTTTACCCGCATGACATGGTTGTATTTCGAACCAAGTTATCGACTCAGGATATTATGCTCCAACTGAAACATCAGATTATAGATCCGGAGGCAAAAACTTTTGACACCAAGGCGATACTAGGACTCGATGTAGCAAAGGCCTTTGACACTGCCACGCACAAGGCAATCCTGCAAAATCTCCAAGAGCTGGCTGTAGGATGTAAAATATGCATACATCAAAGACCTCTTGACGGGTGGTACGGCAAAGATGACAATTCGAGAAAGCAAATCAGAGGAGCCTAAACTAGGCAATAGGGGCACTCCGCAGGGATCAGTCTTGTCCCCCTTTCTATCAACGTGGCCATGATCGGTCTTCCTGCGAGATTTGGAAAGATAGGACTCGGACACAGCCTATACGCGGACGACAGCACCCTCTGGTTGGCGGCTGGAAACGATGGGCACGGTGAAGAGATCCTCCAAACAGCTGTAAACACGGTGGAATACTACATCAGAGAGAAAGGATTACGATGTTCCCCGCAAGAATCAGAACTTCTTCTCTATAGACCCACAAGCAGGGGTCGAAAAAGCATTCATGAAAGGCCGTCCATTGTGGTCACAGTAGAAGGCACCAGGATACCGACAGTGGAGAGCCTGAGAATACTGGGACTCCGCATATCCGAAAATGGCCACAATGGAGAAACCATCAGACTACTGGATAATAGTGTTCACCAAACAATCAGGCTAATAAAGCGGATATCAAACAGGAACTATGGTATGAAAAAACACAACCTCATCCGACTAATAGAAACATTCGTAATCAGTCGTATCGCATATGTGGTCCCTTACCTTAAGTTGTACGCCGCGGAGAAAGCCAACATTGAACGAATGATTAGAAGGGGAGGCGGCGCCGGAGGGTGCGTCAGCACCCAGATCGAGCTCCGCAACATCTATGTTTTTCCTTGGTTATAGTTCCCTTGACCCACTGAAATTGTGTATCATCGGTACCGTGAACTTCTGCGGAACCCAGGGCGACCATCCTTCTTGTCCTCAGTCCGTTTTCAGCGGCTCTGCGATCTTGAGAAGCTACCATCCACCCGACGTCGTAGGTATCCGCGCCAAAGCTAAGGCGCGGCGGCTGCCGCCGCGCCGCGTCTGTGCAGCGTCTGTTAAAGACACTGACACGCATGGCCTCTCAACACCTCGACACTCTTGCGGCAGGCGACTCAAAGGATGCGTCGGTCCAGGGGACAACCACCACAGATGAAGACGGCATGGATTGTTCTGACGCCTTGACTTCTCGGAAAGATACTGCACGAGCGCTTCCCACGGACGCTTCGCCTCTGCAGCGGCCTACGAGAGAGCCCGACGAAGAGGGATGGCAGACGTTGTTGACGCTCCGCCAGAAAACACTACAAGTGAAGGAACGCCTGCAGGCGAAACGCAACGAACCGTCGCAGAAGGAACAGAATAACTCAAGCTCTAACCGCCGACACAGGGCGCGATGGAATAAACTCCCACCACTGCCACGGGACGACTTCAAGATCATTCTACGCCCTCACCAAGGACTCCCATTGAAAACCCTAACCAGCCCAATTCTCGCATAAGCTGTGATCGCGGCCTGCCACAACAAGGTAAAGGGTGAGCAATTCATATTGCGCATAAAACAGGGCTCAAGCATCGCAATAGTTTCAACATCTGAGCAGGAGACCGCTAATCTTCTGCGCAAGATCACATCCCTCACAGTTAATGGCAAGACGCACGCGTTCAATGCGTATGCCGCCACCAGCGAAGGCGCCGTCAAAGGAGTATATTCATGGACTCCCCCCGCATACGCCAGGAGAAACAATCAAGGCAAACCTTCGAGTCCGGACGCAAGGCGTGGAAATACTTCAAGCAAGATTGCTCGGTGACTCGAAGAGCGCAGCCATCACCTTCATAGGAAAGGTCCTACCATGTTTCGTGTACAATTGTGGTGGGGAAATGGCATGTCACCCATACCACAACTCGGTGCAAGTTTGCAAGACGCCACAGCGTCGGCCACCACACGGATGTTTGCCCGCAACCGGGCCCAAATGCGTGTGTAATCTGTAGGGCTCGCGAGCCTGAAGACGGACACGAGTGTTCACCGCGATGAGCTGCCTGCGGAGACCAGCACCTCACAGGCGACCGCAGCTGCCGGAAACGCATGAAGAAAAGACTCCCACGAGGCAGACCGAGAAATGGAATGCACGGGTCTGCTGAACACCGTCCACGGTGGTTGGCGACAGAAGAGGAAGAATTGGAGCTCAGCGATTTCTCAGAGCTTCCTCAACGGCAAGAAGGGGCGCCCTCCAAACCTTGGCAAACAGGCAGATCGCGATCGCGTACCAGACAACCAAGTCGTCAGAGGTCAAGGTCAAGATCCAGGGCTCGTGATACCAAGCCTCTTCTGCCCGAACAGGAGAGGACTCCACAGGCTGAACGTCTCACAGCAGCCACAGCCTCACAACAGGTAAGCTGGGCGCGGGTAGTGTGTCCCACTGCCGATCCAGTTACTCAGAGTCCCGCGTATCAGAAGACTTTAGAGGAAAACAGAATGTTGAAGGCCAGGCTTACTGAAATTCGAAAGGAGCTAGCCGATTGAAAACAAAGGAATTAATGTCATTCAAAGAAGCCCTCACACGAAGCCAAGAACGAGACGCCACAGGTGACAGAAAAAGACGATAAACTGTGCGCTGATGCGCGACAAGTGCAACTTTTTTTGTGCGGAGAGGAGAAGACTCCTCTTCGCACACTACCAACGAGGGAGAGAACAAACGAAAGAGTGTCAGCCCAGGAACGCCCACACGCACGCCCAAAGAGGTAGAGCTGACCGACAGCGAAAGCACTATAAATGGCTAACCACCGCACAGGAGTAACCGAGAGCCTCGAGGTCTGGCAGTGGAACTGCAGGACCCTTAGAACAAAAGTTGCAGCACTTGCGCATTTTATAGATATGACACCTGTTTCCCCGGATGTAATATGTATACAAAGAGCCAGGCAAGAGGATACCGAACCTCGTGGGATACAAGTTGCACACGCACCCTGACCATACTCAGATAGCAGTGCTTACAAGGGCCGATATAGCGGTAAGCGTGGACTACGTCCCTAACTGTGGTGTTCAACATCAAATCCTCACGATCTGGCCATGTAGGCGGGCCAAACCGAAAACTGTTATCGCCTACGTCTACAGCCCACCAAGGGATAGGCATGCAAAATTTGACATGTTTGTCACGGCCACCTTGAGCAAAGTGAAACGAAACGAGCGAGCAGTTATCTTGGGCGACTTTAACGCTCCATACTCTGATTGGGGCTACGATCGAGACACACCCAAGGGCCAAAGGCTAGCGGA
The DNA here is from genome assembly GCA_013339685.2 of Hyalomma asiaticum. Lineage (NCBI taxonomy): Eukaryota > Metazoa > Arthropoda > Arachnida > Ixodida > Ixodidae > Hyalomma > Hyalomma asiaticum. Next base: position 72,238,174 of record CM023490.1, on the reverse strand, counting down.
CCTCACGGAGGACCAAGGGCTAGTGTTGCTCACGAGACCTGGTGAACCAACCAGAACAGGAAGCAGTGTAGTAAAAGACACGTCACCGGATCTAACCTTCAAAAACAATGCCAGAGGCGTCACCTGGACCAACCTAGGCGAAGACCTCGGCAGTCACCACTGCAACATTAGTGTTTCGACGAATACGACGCGGGTTCGGCATAGATTATGGGCAGCCACCATAACAGATTGGACAGCTCATAGGGAGAAGCAAAGGCAAACTGCACCGTGCCAGAACGCTGCAGAATAGAAAGCATCCATCAGGGCCATATACAAAAGCACTACACGAAAAATTATCACCATGATAGAAACGCTGCAGTCGACGGGCACATACTGCACCTCTGGGAGGCTCGGAGAAGTCTGACCAAGCGATGGAAGAGGCAGAGACACAATAGAAAACTCAAGATTAGGATAGCCCAGCTTGCACAGGAAGCCAGTGTGTGCGCGCGGCAGCTGCAAGAAACCAATTGGCTTCAGTTTTGTGATGACCTCAAAGACACGCTCAGCACGAAGCGAATGTGGGCTATTCTCCCGAGTATGATAGATCCAGCAGAAACACGGACCACCACAAGCAGGACGCTGAAATTAATCGAACGTGAGTACGATGGCACAGCTGATGCCCTCATCGAGGACATTAAGAGCATCTACGTAGGACCAGAGGACACGCGATCACAGCAATACACCTATAACGGGCCTGATAACGTTCGATTGGACGCGCCTATAACAACGGCAGATCTCTATGCAGCTGCGCAGACTTTCGGAAAAAAACACTGCTCCGGGTCCGGATCACGTTGCAAATGCGATGCTCCGCAACCTGAGTCTGGAATCATTGAAGCAGCTCACGACCTACTTCAAAGATAACGTGCGGTCCGAGAACGGGGCAGTACAGAACGACTGGAAAGAGGTTACCATCATAGTTATACCAAAACCGGCTAAACCCAGAGATCTACATAACCTGAGGCCAATACCGCTCACGTCGTGCATAGGGACGCCCTCTGAGACGGTGATCCAAACTAGACTGAGGAACTACATCGAGCGACATGGAATTTTTCCTGACTGCATGCATGGTTTCAGACCGCACGTGTCAGCACAGAACGCCTTCCTTATGCTCCGAGACGAAGTTTTGGATCCCCCTCGCAACAAGGAAGCCCGGATAGTTACGGCGCTCGATGTCAAAAAAGCGTTTGACACGATTTCACACAACACAATCCTCGAAGGCCTAGAAGACATAGGTTGTGGAAGACAGGTGTTTCGGTACGTCCTTAGCTTCCTTCGCGACAGGAAGGTAACGATTGGTTTGGGCAGCACGCGCTCTGACATCTTCGCAATGCCCAATCGAGGCACTCCACAGGTCTCGATCTTGTCGCCACTTCTGTTCAACGTTGGAGTGAGGCGACTGGCCTTAGAACTTGAACAAGTGCGGGACCTCGGATGCACAATTTATGCCGATGACATCACGCTTTGGGCACACCGGGGCTCTTATGGCGAGAAACAAGACCTGTTACAGGAGGCCATAAACAAAGTGGCAAATTTCACCAAAAACGCGGGTATGACATGCGCACCAGAAAAATCAGAGTTCATCACAGTACGCAGTAAGCGCTGCAAGAAACCGGTATCCAAAGAATAGATGTTCATCTCGAGGGCCACGCTATTCGTGAAGTCACCCAAATGAGAGTGCTTGGCTTACTTATTCAAGAGAACAGCAACGTCGATGCCACAATTCGGAGCTTAAAATTAACCGCTAGGAACGTGGCACGCAGGATCCGTCGAGTGGGAAGCAGCCACAATGGACTCGCAGAGGAAGAAACAATCAGGATGGTGCAAGCTCTTGTGATTAACCGCATCACTTACGGCCTCCCGTTCCAAAGACTCAACCAAACTGAAATGAAGCAGGTTGACACTCATATCCGAATGGCATACAAATCGGCCCTGGGACTCCCAAACACAGTCAGCACGGAGCGCCTGGGGCGTTTGGGAATTTACAACAAATACGAAGAACATGCAACTGCGGTGCTCATCTCGAAAAGAGAGAGGCTGAGCTCCACGCCCCAGGGCCGGTCTATCCTCCAACGGTTGGGATACGACCCTCGACCTCCGTTCTGTGGAGACACTTGAGAGATCGACTATACGTCGCACCTATTCCACGAAATATGAGTGGTAAGTACCACGCAGGCCGCAGGCAGGCCAGGACGAGAGCCCTGCAGTAGCGATTCGGTAATGACCTAACAGCCTACTATACGGACGCGAGCGCAACTTCTCGCAAGGACTTCACGATCGCCGCAAGCAACAGAGTCAGCACGCTATCTACCATGGTCAAGACCACCTCGGTAGGCACAGCCAAAGCTGCAGCCGTTGCACTGGCCATACGAGACGCCGACCTTAAGGGTCAGCCGGCTTATGTACTCACAGACTCGCAGGCAGCGTGTCGACTCTTCATACGGGGAACGCTACCGCGCAGCGTCGCAAGAATTCTCGGCTCATGCCTCGTCATTGACCACAGCATAATGTGGTGTCCAGCGCACAACGGACTGGAAGGTAACGAAAGGGCAGACCGCATCGCTCGAGGAAGCAATGACCGAGTAGCGGGCAGCGCTCTAGAGGAAGCTCCGTCCATAGTATGCGACATGTTGGAGATTCAGAGGAGGGAGCGACGCACCTTCGGGCCTCCGCCCCCTAAATTGAACAGAACGCAAGCACGGGACTGGCGTGGTATATAAACCAATTAATACCCGCACCTCAACCTTCTCTGCAAGATGCATCCGGCCTATTACAAAAACACGTCCGTGGTGTGGCGAAAAACCTACGCTAGCCCACATCACGTGGGAATGCGCGGCTAGACCAAAAAACATCAACTCGCCCCTTCTGAGGGTAGCGGACTTCGTTCGGCAGCGGGAGGCACTGCTCGCAAGCGAGGAACGGGAGAGCCAACTGGCCCTCCTGGACCAAGCTCAGCGAGCCGCAAGAGCCAGTGGAGCCCGGGCCTGAGGGCCCCACCCTGAGCTGTCTTTAATTTTTGTTTTCTTATTAAAGTTTCTTCCTCCTCCTCCATGATTAGAAGGGCATATAACCAAACCTTGGGACTTCCGGCAAATACATCGAACGAGAAGTTTCTGGCGCTCGGCGTGCACAATACCCTAGACGAGCTTATTGAGGCCCACAAAGTGGCGCAATATGAAAGACCAACACAGAGTTTGACGGGCAGACAGATCTTAGACGACATCGGAATGACCTATACCGAACAACAAGGACTGCGGAAAGATATCGCAAGGAAAATAAGGGAATATCTCTCAATGCGCCCCCTCCCTTGATATATGCACCCTGAGTTTAATAAAAATAGAAGACTCGCAAGAGCGAGAGCCCTTCATAAAATATACAGTAGTGTCAGAGACGTGGTCTATGTGGACGCGGCGGAGTATGCAAATGGACAGAGTATGTCGATAGTTGCTACAAGTCTGAAGGGTGACTTCAAAGTTAGTGGCGCCATAAAAACAGGAAAAGCCGAGGTGGCGGAGGAGGCTGCATTTGCACTGGCAATAAACTCCACGAAGGCCACTGTCATAAACAGCGAGTACAAGACTGCTGTTAAATTATACCAGAGGTAGAATCTCGCCGGTAGCACTTAAAATTTCAGCAAATTTCCGTGAAGATCGAAGTGTTTCCATTATTTGGGCACCCGCACCTTCCCGGGAATGAAATGGCGCACAACCTGGCTCGAGAAATGACGGACCGAGCAGGTGCCACGCCAATACTGGGAGCGCAGAGAGACCGGATAACCAGCTTTAACGAGATCACCAAGCACTATAAATTGGGAAGGGTCCATTTCCCCCCGGCACACTCCTCGCTAAATAGACGGCAGGCTATGGCATGGCGCTTGTTACAAACAGATACGCATCAGAACCCGGTGGCCTGCCACGGTTACTATCCGGAGCTTTACTCAAATATATGCCTATTCTGTCAAGAAAGGGCGGACCTACAACATATGGTTTGGGCTTGCCATCTGGTACCCACACAGAACAAAACTTATAAGACCAAAGAGCAGTGGGAGACCGCGCTGCTCAGCTCTACACCGGAAGACCAACTAAAGGCAATCCAGCAGGCCGAAAATGCCGCCAGGGCCCAAGGGCTCGAGGCCGTCATCTAGGCATAGAAGCTTGGGTCTCACAAATCTGCTGCCTTAAGAAATATAGTTTATTCCACCTCCTCCGCGTACCTGCTGACTAGCACTGTGAGTTTATGGCCACCTCTTAGCGACAACAACATTAGGAAGGCATGCACCATTACAGGAGCAAGAAAAGAGCACGGCAAGAAACTGTGCATAAAGTATTAGAAGGGAGGAAGGGGACGGTTAGACCGCACGTGGTAGGTGCTAAATAAGAGCACCTTTCCAGCCAGTTACCTGCAGTCAAGGATGTTCATTACGATTGGTCGCGGTCCTCTTGGCCGTAGTATGCTACATGGCAATTCATCCAAAGCCGCTCAGATGCACCCGTTTTACAGATTTCCGCGAAATGTCAGCATTTTCTTTTTCATAAGCCGTGCACGAAATATACTTTCGGTGCGACCGGAGTGTAAGTTTTTTTGGATTTTTAGCTGATTTCGGCGGACAACTCCCAAGGTGAAGAAATGTCAGCGCCCCGCCACGGTGGTCTAGCGGCTAAGGTACTCGGCTGCTGATCCGAGGGTCGCGGGATCGAATCCCGGCAGCGGCGGCTGCATTTCGATGGAGGCGAAATGTTGAGGCCCGTGTACTGTGCGATGTCAGTGCACGTTAAAGAACCCCAGGTGGTCAAAATTTCCGGAGCCCTCCACTACGGCATCTCTCATAATCAGAACTGGGTTTGGGACGTAAAACCCCACAAAACAACAACAAGAAATGTCAGCGTTAAGTCTGTCAAACATCACGCCAGAATAAGTAGTAGATACAGAAGCTTAGAGTAAGTATACACTGGTCCCAATGGCTTCAGAGCCCGAGTTGAATGATTCTTTGATCTAGACAATCCTTCCCCGCATTTAATTACTTGTTGTAGGTCTTTTACAAATGTGAATAATTCTAATATGATCCATGGCTTTACTTCCCGAAATAACGATATCAATACGAGGGACCTCTTCATGGAGGGCTTCGAAAAACTTCACCAACCTGGGGTTCTCTAAAAATATGTAATACGAGCGACGTTTCATGCCTCTTATACTGTAAGGCGCGATGCTTTATATCGGGTCTGCTCCAATATTTTTATACGTGTAACCGAGTTGGCACGGCCGCGATAGCGAGCGCAAGCTGTCGCTCCTACGTAAGCGTGACGTCACCCGCCTGGCCTACTTAAACTCGTCACTATCGGCAATAAAGCGTTGTTCGACCCCTGACATCGTCTCGTACACATGGTGGCAGCGGAAAACAGCCAGCATGACGACACCGCCTACGTTGCCGACACCGCCTGCATTGCCGACAACGCTCCTGCCGCCTCCGAAGCCCCTCGACACTTCGCGAGACGCTTGGCTTGGGTGGAAGACCTGGAAAAGTGAGTTTGGACTGTTTTCCACGGCAACTCAGCTGAACAAGCAACCAAAAGAAGTGCAGGCGGCGACGTTTTTAGTGACCATTGGGGAAGAGGCTAGAAAAGTGTTCGCTTCGTTCAAGTTTGAGCCAGGAGAGGACACAACCGATGTAACCCTTATAATTAAAAAATTTGAAGACTTCTACCAGCCCGCGTAGAACCTCACTTACCACGAGTTTTGCTTCGGCTCCCGAGACCAAAAAGAGGACGAGGGTTTCAATGACTGGCTTGTCGAATTGCGAACGCTAGCCCAACACTGCGATTTTGGAGACTTAGAAGAGCGCATGCTTCGTAGCCGCATCATACTCGGTATCCGGGACAAGGGACTGCAAAAGAAGTTAATTTCTGAAAACCCTTCTTACCAAAGAGTGGTCGAAATCTGTCGCATCCAAGAGCAAGGCGAGGAGCAGTTTCGACAGATACGTGGCACCACTGAAGGCGCTGAAACTGCAGCCGTAAATGCGTTGGCCAGCGTAACAAAGCCATGTAACAAATGTGGCTACAAAGTTCACCGCGGCAGCCGCTGCCCAGCAACAGGAAAAGCGTGCAGGAAATGCGGAGGATTGAATCATTTCGCCCAAGCATGCTCGCAGTCATCCTTCTTGCACAGCGAAGATGCAAAGCGCAGGGAAATACGAGAGCTACATGTTGACGAAAGGTCAGATTTTTTTCTGGACGCTTTAACTGTGAACGCACTCGCTAGCGACCAGTGGACCGCGACAGTTTCCATTGAAGGCCGTCCGATGGTCTGCAAACTTGATACTGGGGCAAACTGTTGTGTGATTTCAAAGGAAGATGCTTTGTCGCTTCCGAGAAAGACCCGTGAAGCCTGCCGAGCCACGTTAACGAGTTTTTTCGGCCACAAAACGACGGCGCAGTTTAAAGTAAAGTTGTCGCTATCCGTGAACGATAAACAGCACGATGAAACCTTCTTCGTCATTGAGCAAAACGTGCCGGTGACCCTCAGCGGAGCAGCAGCAGAAAGCCTTGGCTTGATTTATCGCGTTGATAGCGTCGAGACGCAGCAACTCTACCCGGCGGCGCAGCCCTTCACCGATGTTTTCACAGGATTGGGACAGCTGAAGAATTTTGAGTACGAAATGAAGCTCAAACCCGGCGCCGTCGGTGTTGTTGTGCCAGCCAGAAGGGTTCCGGTCGCCATTGAAGAAAAAGTAAAGGCCGAACTTCAACGCATGGAGGAGCACAACGTCATAACCAAGGTAACCGAACCAACAGAATGGTCAAGCTATATGGTAGCCGTAGTTAAAGGTGATAAAGTAAGAATTTGTCTCGACCCAACGGAGCTTAACAAGTATCATGTCGTTCTACCTAGACCACGAATATGAACTTAACGTCTTTAACCTGGTGGACTTTCGCAGAAAGAAAGCGACCTGAAATCATTACGTACCAGTTTGTGTACGCTCACACTGGATGCTTTATTATGGGAAGAGATTTCTCAACTCCTGAAGGTACGTATGTATCAGCACTTCATTTTAAATAAGAAAATTATGCATATCCCGCCCAGGATCGATTGCAAACTCCGGCCAGCGGTTTCATGTTCATTCAAGCTGCCATGGTTGCCGGGTGCCGTAGATTGTGGGAACAAAGAAAAGCGCATCGGCTGAATCGAACGAAAACTTTTAGATGCGAAGCAGCTTATGGTCGAGCCTGTTCCCTCCCTGCGCCATCCACATCCACACTGCGCATGCGCAACAGCTGGCCCAAGCTTCCGGAGGAGACGGCTAGAGGCCCCACGGCAGCTCCGCTAGCACTTCATTCAACTACGCACACGAGAAATCCCCCACCGGCACTACATTGCAGGTCAAGATCCAGTGCCTATATATAAGGGGTGGCGGTGTGCGGTTGTGCATGCGAGCAGTCCGTTTTTCAATCAATAAAAGGGAAAGACGAAATCAAGAGAGAAAGATTTTACGATAACTCAAAGAGAAGCGCTTTACTGCTTGAAGCAAGGTCCGGTTGCCTGAGGACCCGAAGTTACAGAGCGAAACTCAATAAAGATGGGGACACATGTACAGTGGTCAACTCTCATATCTATAACGACGGAGCGTCGTGCTCGTAACTGCACTAGCGACATCTACAGTTGGAAACGGGCCACATCTGAGCATGCGCAGCACCACTGACGCACCTGCCTTGCATTCTCGACTCTTGGTTATCACCGCGGGTGCAACAACAGCTTTGGCCGTCAGTAGCGCTGTCAACGGTTTAGCGCAATAGCAAAAAAAAAAGATACCCGAAGCGTATTCTTGGCAGCGCCCGATGCAGGCTGTGCTGCGTTCTAATTCTCCGTTCGCTGTCACATTGTCCCAACAACAGATTTACGCCCACTTATGAACGGTATAAAGCTTCCCGTGTTTTTTTTTTGCGTCAGGCTGCTCGGAAACTGTCTTTCGGCTGGTATAGAATTTTGCGCTTCCAACTGTGAATAGAGTGCTCGAAGCATTTTTGTAAGGAAGGTCGGCTTGCTGATGCTCCCGGTCGTCGGCCAGGGAGGGCTACAACCGACGAAGGATCGATTGATCGTCGTATGTATGGGCAATCGAAACAACATTTAGTCGCAGTCGACGCATCGTTGTTGGGTTACAATTAATAGTGGGTTTACGAAATCAGGTTTACGAAATTAAATGACAGCACACGGCAATAAACGCAATGCGCTATGAAAAATTCACAGAGCGATGCGCGATATACAATATGCTGCGCATTGCCGGTATGATACGATACCGCAAACGGAGATTAAGTACTCAGTATAAAACGCGCCGACCCGGCTGATTGCACTTTTTTTCCGGCGCTATATGGCTCACAGCGCTTCTGCCGGCCAAAGCAGTTGTCGCCGCCTCGGTGATAAACGAGGACGGAAACTGCAAGGCAAGCGCGTCAGTGGCGATGCGCATGCGCGGATGTGGGCCGTTTCCAACTGTAGATGTCGCTCGTGCACTTCCGAGCACGACGCTCCGTCGTTATAGACATGAGTGTTGACCACTCTACGTGCTGTGGAAAAGCTAGGGAAACGACAGATCACATTTTGATTCAATGTACAGATGTCCACCCAGGTGTAGCTGTGGACACTACCCTACAGGAGGCCATGGGTTTCAGGGGTAACACGGGAAAGCTGAACATGTCGGCAATAGAGATAAGTAAAAGGCGCTTAGAGTATTGGTGACGCGAAAGTATGGAGCAAACAGAAGCGCAAGGTAGTTCAGGTAAGATTGTTGCATCACAGCGAACGATAATTGAAAACATAAGTAGTCGAGGAGAAAAATTAGTTGTGAAAATATGTGTGATTCGGGAAAAGAAATGTTTGTAGAGGAAAAAGAAATAAAGCTAGAGCTTGGTGGCCCGGCTACAACCCTGTTATAAAGGGGACGCTCCTAATATCCATCGATCCGTCATAGATGAAAATGTTTGAGAGCGAACGGCACGCATGGCGATCGCCGAAGCGAACGGACGCGTTCACATCGGCTCCGCCTTCTATGCATGATTTCGCGGCATTTTCTACCGTGTTTCAACGGAAATCTTTCACCATCGCATCCGTGAAGTCGAGAGGAATCGACGGATATTCTACTTCCAGGTGGGCCACCACTTTTCGCAGTGTTATTGAACTTTCTGTACTTCAACCCAGCCGCAGCCATGCTAGGCCTAGGCGTGTACGCCTAAGGCTAGGCCTAGCCGACGCAACAGCTGTTCATCGCCGAATGACACTGTGACACGTTTGCGGAGTCTCTCCAAAGAAGAGGCAGAAGCCGACGACCGTGACTTAAGAATGTCCGTAGAAGTGATTGTAGAAGACATCTCTGCTGATGCTATCACCGAAGAAGCCGGATGGAAGACTGCCGGAGCACGGCGTTCGAGACCACGACACCGCGAGGCGGACGCAAGAACGAACGCGCTCGGCACCGGCCAGCAAGGTGCGAAATCCAGGAATGTCAAAGGAAAGGTTATGAAGGCGGGACGCATGCCCAAACTACCGAAGGAGGAAATCAAGATCGTGGTGCGACCGCAAGGCGGCCTCGACATCCTCAAAGTCGGCGCCCCGACAGTCACTGCCGCCATTTTCGCGGCCACTGGCATAACGGCAGAGGAAAGTGCGGAAGATACGGTCTGTCCGAACTCAATCCAGAACATCGTCGTTGTGAGCACTCCGAAACGTGCGAACGCGGACCGACACGCCAAAATGCGGAAAATTGTCATCCAAGGTAAAGGACACGAAGTTAACGCGTATGAAACAGCACCAGATAGTACAACCAAAGGAGTGATTCGAGGCATCCCCGTTGAGGACGGGCCCCAAACACTGGACGAGAAAATCGTAAACCCCAGAAACCCATTAGCACTGGCGGCTAAACGCATAGGCAATACGACCACGGTAGTCATCACGTTCGACGGACTCAAGGTCCCCAAATTCGTCAGGTACGGCGCAACACTCATTCCCTGCACGTTGTACCGCAAGCAAATTGACATCTGTTATCAATGCGGCCGCCTCGGCCACCGCATGGACGTTTGCCCAAATCCCGCCAGTCGCATCTGCCGGGGATGCGGCCTTCGCAACCCCGACCACGGACACCAGTGCTCTCCGCAGTGTAACCTGTGCGGCGGCGCCCACATGACTGCTGACAAAGCCTGCAAAGCACGGTTCAAGACTCCTTACGTGATTCGCAGACGACGTCGGGAGCGCCAACAGGCAAATAACCAGACGACGCAGCAAGACTACCCGCCCCTCCAGCCGACCAGACCCCGTTCCATGTCGCGATCGCGTGGCCGGTCCCGGTCCCACAGCAGGAGAACGCGCAACCGTGGCCCGACGCGATCCCGATCCAGGACACCAGCTCCCGGAGACAAGTTGAGCTGGGCGGACACTATCCGGGGCACCGCACGGGAGGGGGTCGGTGAAGCACCTAAATTCCCAGAGCAAAATCAAACGGCAGATAAGGGAATCATAGAGGCACTAAGGAAAGAGAACTCGGCAATGCGCGAGCTTCTCCAAAAGATTATGCACGAGGTGCACGAACTTAGGCAAGAACGCGCCGCGAAGGAACAAAACAGCCCGAGCCACCCAAGGCGCAAGCGAGCGTTCCTGACGCAGACGCACCAGCTCCGAAGACACGGGCGCTCCAACAGCGAACGTGTGAGGGAGGTTCCGAGAGCCAGGTAGGAGCGGAAATTAAAAAATGCCGCCCGCATCTTCCCACGGGGGGAACTCGAGTAAATACGTCGCAAAGTGGTGGGGGTATCGCGTGAATGTTGCGTGATTGGGTATGGTTTGGGAATGCTTAATTGTTATTTCGTCTTTATTATTCTTATTTATTGAATCAAGGAGAAGCGAAGGCAAGGAGTGTAAAGTTAAAGTGTGTCTTTATTGCTTGGTGCCGTAGTTGTATTGGACGGCACCAAGGTGGGCGCTTGCGTCCACGAGCAGCGTCCGGAGCCGCGTCTCGTTGACGACGTTTGCACGCCGCTGCTCGCTCACGTACCTGGGGTCTTAAAGCTCGCTGCTCACGTTTCGCCGCTCCTTCTCGTGCACGAAGTTCGGAATCCGCAGCTCGGCGTTGCCGTTTCGCAGAAGCGTCGCGCAGCCCGAGTGATGGATTGAATTCCGAATGGGCGCTCCGCCGCTTATAAACACACCGCCCGCGTTTGAGGGAGAGGAGTACGGGGGAGAGGTCTGCACCCCCACTGCGCGTGCTCAGCTTGCTGAACGCCCGGTGGGCCGGCACGAGACGAGACGCGCATGCGCAGTGGGGGTGGTGACGGCGCCGCCGACGCTGAAGCGCGACATCGTGCGACTAAGAAATGCTCCGCATTTAAAACATAACGAAAATGCTAAGCACCATGCAAAGCGCGATTGAGACTACACGCAACAGTCCTCGGACTTGAAAACAGGACCGCTAACCTCGAGGAAAACACGCAGATGACAATGAACCACCCAGTATTTACGATGCACGGACGCGTGCCGGCGAGCAGCGACGCGGGACCAACTAACCATCAAGGGCAACCAGTTAACTCTCGTCCGCCTCAAAATGGCCAACGATAATCAAGGACTAGTAATATGGCAGTGGAACTGCCGCGGCTTCGCCGGCAAGAAGGCAGTACTACAGAAATACATCAGGCACGCAACATGTAAACCGGACGTCATATTACTGCAAGAAACACTCACGAACTCAGCTACATTAACCGGCTACAAAACGCACAACAGCAAAATCGAGGGAAGGGGTCTATGCACGCTCGTTAGGAAGCGTCTCACATTCGTTGTCCGCCGCGGTGGTGTAGTGGTTACGGCACTCGGCTGCCACCCAAAAAAACGCGGGTTCGATCCCGGCCGCGGCGGTCGCATTTTCGATGGAGGCGAAAATGCCAGAGGCCCGTGTACTGTGCGTTGTCAGTGGACGTTAAAGAACCCCAGGTGGTCTAAATTTCCGGAGACCTCCACTACGGCCTTTCTCTACTCTCTATCTCTTTCTCTCCCTTTCCCCTACCCCCACGGACGCTTAGCCGTGCTCCCTACATGGGCTGCAGAAATTAGCGTCCTTTCCTAACCAAACCACAATCATCATCATCACATTCGTTGACCACGAAATAAGCGACGTCCAGATGCAACACGCTCTCATCGAACTGATACCAACTAAGCGTAGGGAACAAAGCATATTCCTACTCAACGTATATAGCAGCCCGTCGAAACGCCGACAACGATTCCGGGCGTTGTTTCAAAAGACGCTTAAGATTGCCGGGTCCCGGTCGCTGATTGCAGGGGGTGATTTCAACCCGGCAGACACGGCGTGGGGTTACGGATACAGCACGGCAAAGGGACAACAACTCGGCCAAGACGCGCAGGAATTAGATTTCACCTTAATTACGGATCCGGCACACCCGACGCGAATCGGCAACTCCACCATCCGAGACACGACCCTGGAACTGACGTTTGTCAGAAATGCCTGCCCGGCGGACACCAAGTGGAAAAACACCTCAGCCGACCTGGGGAGCGACCACATGATTGTCGAAGTCTGCGTTTCGACGCCGGACAGAGCGCAGGGCAGTAAGCGCAAATTTGAATGGACCGACTGGGAAGATTTTAGAAAGAAACGTGGCCAACAGTCATCAGAAGATACCATCATGGACATCGAAGAATGGACCCGCTCGCTGGCTGCGGACGTCAAAGCGTCAACCAAGACCATTGAAACAGACGTCGAAACAGACAAGATGGACAGCCGCCTGGCGCACCTTATCGCGGCGAACAACTCGATCCTGGCCAGATGGAAGGGGCAGAGACTCAACAGTAGACTCAGAAAGAAAATTGCGGAGGTCAACGAGAACATCGAAGAACACTGCCGCAAGCTCAACCGCCAGCAGTGGGACGAGTTATGCAATGCGGTGGACGGGCAACTACACAATGGGAAAGCGTGGAACCTGTTGAAGCATCTGCTAGACGACACGAAGACCAAATCGCACCAGAGGGACTGCCTTGCTCGTCTTTTACACAAGCAGATCGAGAAGCACGGTGAGGATGACGTGACGGCCCGGTTACGAGCGAAGTACATGCCGCCCACTTCTATCGTTCAACACGGCCCGTATGAAGGGGACCCGAACGAAGCATTGGATCAGGACTTTAACGTAGAAGAAATCAGGACGGCACTACACAACCTCAACAGCAAATTGGCGCCGGGCCCCGACCGGGTGTCGAATCGCGCCCTGAAGAATCTCGACGACCAATCCGTGAAACAGTTGACGGAATACATCAACGACTGGTGGCAGCGCGGCCGCTTCCCGCAACAGTGGAAAAGTGCGAGAATGATCCTCATCCCAAAACCTGGAAACGCGCCGAGCCTCGACAACCTTCGACCCATATCGCTAACGTCGTGTGTCGAAGACCATGTAGCACGCACTGCTTAACCGCTGGCAAGCTTACTTAGAGCAGACAGGGGCATACCCACCGTCCATCATAGGGTTCCGCCCACAGCTCTCCACGCAAGACGCGATGATACAGTTCAAACACCAGGTGCTAGACGGCAAGACGAGAGGTACCAAAGCTATTCTCGGCCTCGACCTCGAGAGCACGTTCGATAGAATCGCGCACTCAGCGATCTTACACCAGATATCGCGGCGAAATCTCGGTTTACGCACGTACAACTACGTGAAAGATTTTTTGACGGACAGACGAGCCGTTTTAATGGCAGGGGACCTCCAGCTAGAAGAGCAGACGCTGGGAAGCACCCGAACGCCGCAGGGCTCAGTCATCTCGCCCACGCTGTTCAACCTCGTCATGATCGGGCTTGCAGAAAAACTACAAAAACTCGAAGACGTCCGCCACCCCATCTACGCCGACGATATTACCATCTGGGTGCACGAAGGCAGTGATGGTCACATCGAGACGGCACTGCAGCTAGCAATCGACAGCATAGAGGAACACCTAATGGGTACGGGGCTACGGTGCTCGCCGACAAAGTCTGAACTCCTACTCTGTCGTCCCACGCAAAGGGGTAGACCCCCCCCCCCGGGGGGTAGTGGAACGACCAGGCGAGAATACGAAGAAATCAGACTGCGCACGAGCAACGGAGCAACCATCCCGATAGTCCGGAGAATAAGGGTTCTTGGCATGATAATTGAAGCCAACGGCACCAACGGAGAAACGATTGCTAAACTGACGCACAAGACAAACAATGCCGTGAGGTTCCTCAAGAGGGTTACCAGCAAAAGAAGTGGCTTGAGAGAAGAGAACCTCACACGACTCATGCACTCTTTCGTAATGTGTCACATTGCGTATGTCGCGGCGTTCCACAACTGGTACAGGGGAGAAGAGTCCAAAATCAACGTCCTCATTGGCAAATTGTACAAAATAGCACTGGGTCTACCCGAGTCAACCAGCACGCACCGCTTGCTCCAACTCGGGCTTCACAACACTCTGAGCGAAATTGCCGAGGCACAACGCACTTCACAACTAGAAAGACTAGCAGCCACTAGTACGGGACGTCAGATAATGGACAATCTTGGCATTCGCTACCATACACAACAGGGCCGAAAATTCGCAATTCCTGCCGAGATCCGAGAAAAGCTAAGAGTTGAACCGATTCCACGGAACGTACACCAAGAACACAACCGGGGCAGAAGAGAGGCCAGAGCTCGAGCTCTCCTCCACACCCACGGAGAAGCACCAGGGACCCGGTTCGTCGACGCCGCAGAATACACAGAGCGCTCGCGATTCGCGGGTGCGGTTGTCGATTCAAGCGGTGAAACGAGAATATCGGCAAGTATATTGTGCGAGCACGCAGAAGAAGCAGAGGAAGTGGCGGTGGCACTCGCCCTCACGGAACGGACGTGTACGATGGTTCTCTGCGACTCTAGACAAGCGGTGAGAAACTTCTCCAAAGGATGAATCTCCCAACGAGCGCTCCGAATCCTCAGAAATGGCCAAGCCTTGCGAGCGACAGACTTTCAAACCAGAATCCAATGGTTCCCGGCGCATATGGGAGAGGTATCGGAAACACATAGGAACCGAAACGAGACGGCACATGCCATAGCGCGCGAACTCGCAAACCGCGCCGGCGATCGCCGTCCGTGGGAGAGCAACAAAGAGCGCTTGACGAGCTACGATGAAATCACCAAAGCTCTCTACCTGGCCCGCCGGGCCTTCCCACAGCCCAACGAGAAGTTAAGGCACAGGCGACGGCCCTCAGGCAACTACAAACGTGCACTTACCCTAACCCGGCACAATATCACCGATTCTACCCCGGCGCCTACCCGACAGACATATGCAAGGTCTGCCGAACTGAAACAGCCACATTGAGTCACATGCTCTGGGACTGTAAGAAACACCCAAACGGTGCTAAATCCGGAGCCCTTCCGCCGCGGTGGGCCGCTGCCCTGCGCAGCCCCAGCCTCGGCGACCAACTCTGGGCCGTCCAGCAGGCCCGCGAGGCGGCGAAGAGGCAAGACCTTGACGTCCCCACGTGGGAGACCTAAGGCCCGGTCTTCGAAAGCACTGCCGGACTATAAATAAAGTTGTTACCAACCAACCAACCAACCAACCAACCAACCAACCAATGGCGCGCGTTGACTACGGAAACGCTCTTTCTGCGATGAACGCTGTACCAGCTCGCGAGGAACGAGAAAAAAATTACAGCATATCCACGGAGTGAATGATGATGAGTGGGCGAAGCTTGGGATGTGCATCGTAGATCGTGCCGAGTTCCGGATTAATTTAGTTAACGCGCACGCTACGAATCCTCACGGTTCAACTATGCACAATGCACAAGTGAAATCTCCCACCGGCACTTCATTGCAAGTCAAGATCCAGTGTGTGTATATATATATATATATATATATATACACACACTGGATATATATATATAGGCAAAACCTATATATATATATATATATATATATATATATATATATATATATATAGGTTTTGCCGGTGAACGCTTCTCCAACGCGAGCAGTCGGTATTTCTCAATCAAGAAACTTGCTAGGAGACGCTGCCTGCGCCAACGTTGTCTCTCGCGTTTGCCGGGGCAGTGTCGAGTTTGCCGGGGAGCGCGTGGCCGGGGAGCGCGTTGCCGGGGCAGTGTCGAGTTTGCCAGGGAGCGCGCGCCAGGTGCCACGCACGCGCCGAGGGCGAGCGCGTGGCACCTGGCGCTCGCCCTCGGCGCGTGCGTGCGCTCCAGCAGGCACGCGCCGGTGGCTACCTACTACTAACTACTACTACTACTACTACTACTACATACATCGGGGACGCACGAAATGGCTGCTAATGGGGAATGAGAGACAGAAGAATTCGGCTTTTAGTTAACGCGCACGCTGCGAATTTTTTATTGTTCAACAACGCACAGGAGCAATCTCCCACCGGCACCACCTTGGAGGTCAAAGCGTAAGACTGGTTACGCACTACTACGACTACGACGAGGGACGAACGGGTGCCGCTTTAAGGAGCTTCGCCCCTAAAACGCCCTCGAGAACGCCGATGCAGGGAGCATCTGCTGGCGAGTTTCTTGACTGAAAAAACCGACTGCTCGCGCTGCACAACCGCTCACCGTCCACCCCTCATATATATGCACTGGATCTTGGCCTGCAATGTAGTACCGGTAGGGGATTTCTCGTGTGCGTAGTTGAACAATGTAGATTCGCAGCCTCCGCGTAAACTAAAAGTAATCGGGAAATCGGCGCGATTTACGATGGGGGAGCGCAGGAAACTCATTAAGACCAGGATCATGAATGACAACGCGTGTGTAAATAAACACATGCGTTGTCGCTCATTTACATGCGCCAGTGGTCGGCACCGAACGATTCCCAGTGCTTCGCCCACTCATCCTGATTCACTTCGGGGAGGTGCGTGGATTCTTTTTTTATCCTTCGTAGAACTGCGTCAAGGCTCGCCTTGACCAAGTGGACACCACCCCACAAGCCATGGCATTTGATATGATTGTTCTGCACCTCCTGTTTAACTTGCATGAGACGTTCTTGACGCACCACCAGAGTGATTAGTTTTCTCGCACGGAGCTTGCGACTCCTTTATTTTACCACACTTCATTCAGCATTATCCCCGGTAAGATGTGAAGACTCCATTCGTTTGGGATCACTGAACTGGTCAGCCTCTTGCAAATCCTTTCGGAAACCCAATTTTCATAGGGGAGCAGCTTGTCCATAACCATTCGTGCGCTCGTGAACCGTACGCATATTTATTAAACGTTATTAGAGCAAGTATCCGTGAAAAAAGTCACTGTGTCGTCACGTTCGCTACAGTGATTGCATTCTTATTTTCGCTTCCGTATGTCAACAACTGGCGCGCAAGCAACGCGCCATTTTGTGTACACTTTTGTTACTTGTGTATTTCGAGCAGGTAGGAGACGGCTCCGCCCGCTAGGCAACATGGCGGCGCCATGTTGTTCATGGCGACTGTATGTTCTCTTTTTAGTTTTTAGTTAACAGCTTATTGTTTTGCATTTGCTTCTTTCGTATTGTTTTTTATGTTTGGTATGTTTATATACATATACTTTGTGTAATGCCCCGCTTGCAGTACCTTCCCTTCTGAAAAAATCCATATGCAGCTTGACGGAAAACATATGGATGCCGTACCTTCTCCGTACAAAATTTACGGAAATGACACGGAACACATGCGGACATATACGGAAGCCTACGGAACTGATACGGAGCATGCGGAAGAAGGCGTGTGAAACATAAGGAATTCCGTTTCGCCATAAAAATGTATTTTACGGAATGAACTGCTTCCGTATCTCCGTAGCAACTATAAGAAATTAGAATAATTTGCGCGAATGATACGGATACGGAAATACGGATCGGGAAATACGGATACGGAGATACGGATACGGAGCTACGGATACGGAGCTACGGATACGGAGATACGGATACGGAAATACGGATACGGAGACACAGAATGATACAGAAACTGCAAGAGAAGGAAGTAGAATGTTAAATACTGTTTATTCTGACGTGTGTACACATCGTGGGCACTTAGCCTCTTTACCTAGGAAATCACCATAACATAGGTACAATTATGTACGTTTCTTCGCCGCCGCAGCTGAATGCCGTTACTGTGTTTGTGCTCAGGGGCGTTTTAGGAGCTCGCACATGGCGTTGCGAACGCGCGTTCGCTTCAATCTACGAGGTGCTAGCTACTAATTGGGATTTGCTAAATAAAAAAGCGCTCACTATATGAGTTTTGTTTAACAGCTCTGTGTAGTGCAGGATTATGTAAAAGCCAACGCTAACCGCAGGGCCATTCTGTGAATATTTATTTTGTAATTGCGCTGAACAGGAGCTCACCACCGGCACCACATGTTAGGTATGTGGGTATCGTTGGTGTACGGTTGCGTGAGGTGAGTGGTCTATGTGTTGTATTACTTTGATATGCTTGCGCGTGTGTGATGTCCCTTTGAATTCATGGGAGTGTGTATATGCGATATTAAATGCTGATGAAGTGTGTATGTGTGAAATAAATGCTGATCAATCAAGTGGAAATGTGATCAGCTTAGGTTGGGTTAGGTTAGGTTAGGTTAGGTTGGGTTAGGTTAGGTTGGGTTAGGGTTGGGTTAGGTTGGGTTGGGTTAGGTTGGGTTAGGTTAGGTTGGGTTAGGTTGGGTTAGGTTGGGTTAGGTTAGGTTAGGTTAGGTTAGGTTGGGTTAGGTTGGGTTAGGTTAGGTTAGGTTGGGTTAGGTTAGGTTAGGTTAGGTTAGGTTAGGTTAGGTGGTTAGGTTGGGTTAGGTTGGGTTAGGTTGGGTTAGGTTGGGTTAGGTTGGGTTAGGTTAGGTTAGGTTAGGTTAGGTTAGGTGGTTGGTTAGGGTTGGGTGGTTGGGTTAGGTTAGGTTAGGTTTAGGTTAGGTTAGGTTAGGTTAGGTTAGGTTAGGTTAGGTTAGGTTAGGTTAGGTTAGGTTAGGTTAGGTTAGGTTAGGTTAGGTTAGGTTAGGTTAGGTTAGGTTAGGTTAGGTTAGGTTAGGTTAGGTTAGGTTAGGTTAGGTTAGGTTAGGTTAGGTTAGGTTAGGTTAGGTTAGGTTAGGTTAGGTTAGGTTAGGTTAGGTTAGGTTAGGTTAGGTTAGGTTAGGTTAGGTTAGGTAGGTTAGGTTAGGTTAGGTTAGGTTAGGTTAGGTTAGGTTAGGTTAGGTTAGGTTAGGTTAGGTTGGTTAGGTTAGGTTAGGTTAGGTTAGGTTAGGTTAGGTTAGGTTAGGTTAGGTTAGGTTAGGTTAGGTTAGGTTAGGTTAGGTTAGGTTAGGTTAGGTTAGGTTAGGTTAGGTTAGGTTAGGTTAGGTTAGGTTAGGTTAGGTTAGGTTAGGTTAGGTTAGGTTAGGTTAGGTTAGGTTAGGTTAGGTTAGGTTAGGTTAGGTTAGGTTAGGTTAGGTTAGGTTAGGTTAGGTTAGGTTAGGTTAGGTTAGGTTAGGTTAGGTTAGGTTAGGTTAGGTTAGGTTAGGTTAGGTTAGGTTAGGTTAGGTTAGGTTAGGTTAGGTTAGGTTAGGTTAGGTTAGGTTAGGTTAGGTTAGGTTAGGTTAGGTTTAGGTTAGGTAGGTTAGGTTAGGTTAGGTTAGTTTAGGTTAGGTTAGGTTAGG